>JAJJWM010000248.1:0-28044 GCA_021655865.1 Fusarium guadeloupense | reverse complement strand
TAAGGGGCGGATTAGTAGTTGGGTCGGTGACGACCAGCGAATCCCCGCTGTTGTATGTTTTTGCTCCTTGGCTTTTAGCCTACTTTTTGCTTTGTCGCTGGAAACTTCGGAGCGGAAGTGGGCCTTCTTCGGAACTCCCCCGGCGGCCCTCAGCGCTCCTCATCGTCTGGATCTTTTAGTGAGTGGAAAGACTTTCCTTTCTAAAGATACTACTGTAGGGAAACGTGTGGTTTTCTGGTAAGGAAGCATTCTACGAAAGTGACAGGTAACTCCTCAAGATATGCCGCGATTTTCCGTCATGGCGATCCATTCCAGAACAAGATCTGGGTCTAGAAGGGTCTCTCTTATCCTGTCGGACAATCCCCCTGATAAGTCCTTGACGATCCTCAACATAGCCAATAAATGCGGGACTTGTAGGCACGTAAGCCCACTAACGACGTATCACCATTTTCCTAAATAGGAAATTTTCGAACTTCGGGCTTTTAATGTCATATCCGATACGAACATCGTTTTGGAAAGGGTTGAGAATGAGCTTGATCTATTTGTAATACAGCCTTCGACTTTACCGCTAAGTCACCATGCTTATGTCTATCTGCGACACCACTTCAAACACCGAGAGATATAAAGCATCCGAAGATTCCGCAAGATTTCCAATGCCCCTATCCGTATTCTTACTCTCCTTCTGTATAATCTCGGAAACCCATTCTAATTGCACTCATCATGGTGGACACTCTCAGCCTCCAAGGCAAAGTCGCCATCGTTACGGGCTCAGGTCGTGAAAACGGCATTGGTGCTGGTATTGCTCTTGCACTCGCCCGAAATGGTGCTTCCGTGGCCGTCAATTATGTATCAGAATCTTCAAAGCTTCGCGCTGCAAACGTGTGCGATAGCCTACGCCAAGTAGGTGGAAAGGCTATCGCTGTTCAAGCTGCCGTGGACACGATCGAGGGAGCCCAATACCTTGTCAAGCAAACTCTTGATGGTTTCGGTACAGAGCATATTGATATTCTCGGTAAGAGATTCCTCTTTTGAAGCGTCTAAACTAACTGAGGCTCTACTTGATAGTCAACAACGCCGGAACTGCCTTTTTCAGTTCCATCACCGAGGAGCCCAACGTCGAGCAGTTGGCCAAGGTCTTCCAGCTCAATGTGTTTGGCCCTTTCTATATGGTCAATAGTGTTGTCCCTTGCATGCCAGCTGGTGGACGCGTCATCAATATCAGCTCTACCAACGCCAAGAGAGGGAACGAAAATATCTCGACATATGCAGCATCCAAGGCAGCCTTAGATAATCTGACGTGGAGCTGGGCAGGAGAGGTACGTTGTGTTCTTGCTTCCCAGCCTTTCCCTGTATTTCTCAACACAACTGCTGATCAATTTTCTTTCGCCAGCTCGGCCGGAGTAAAGGCATTACTGTCAACTCTGTAGCCCCCGGTCCTGTATTGACAGATATATACCCGGAGGGTTTGGAGCAAGAGCTTTCGGCACCTGAGGTTTCTATCACTAGAGCGGAGAATCGACCGGGAACACCTTCCGACATTGGTGATGCTGTGCTCTTGTTGGTCAATGAGAAATCGAGATGGATTACTGGCCAGTACATTAGTGTCAGCGGAGGAGTTGTTTATTGAGGCTACCTCAGCTGCGTACTAATCAAGACTTTCGGGTATCTTCATTCAATGATAGCTGTTTCTCAATATCAGTTCGGAGCTGTGCCATCTCTTGTATAGCAGCCTTCTCAACCCAACAGACTTGACGTAAACAAGACATCAAATCATCCCAGGACCGCAATCTCAAGAGTGACATGACATGAGTGATTTGACTCAGGAACCAGACCCTTGACGAGTTTATCTCCATACAAGTCTGTATAACCAATGCCCACAACTTCAAATCCTGTCTTCCAGTCCAGGATTTGTCATTGACTTGCATCAGAAGATGCTTCACTGGGGTTTTTCGACGTGATGCGCAGAACAGAGTATCTCCAGAGGTTGTTGTTACCACTGTCGATAGTAGAGAAAGAACCGAGATGCGAATCAGCTCTGTTATCGCTCGGCTAGGTGTGACAGGCAACGTAGTTTTTTGTGTTGTCACAGAGTAAAGCCTCGGCAGTGACAATACCGAGTGAATGATCGCGCAAACTGGGGCCATCAGATCCAAAGACATTGGATTCGCCCTCCATACTTGATTGAGCAACACTGCGAGCTGCGAAGCGGATCCAACGGCGCTTTCGATAATAGCAAGTGATGTCTCTTCTAATAGCTCAGATGTCTGAAACAAGTTGGGAAATCTTTGTGCGAATTGTGTCCTTGCAAGTTTAGGTAACGTAGAGGAAAACCGAGGGAGAGGGAACCGTGGCTGTACATCCTCTACTAGTGATCCCAGAACATCGGCACTATGGAAATGGTTAGACGATGTACCAGAATTCTGGAGTCAAATTTCTCACATAAACAAAGACTGGCGAATAGCAGAACATGAGTCGAGTGTCTCTATACCACCACCAAGCTCCACTATTCTCTCAAGACCGGCCATATGCATCATCCAGGCCTCAGAATTACCGGCACGCATCTATCTTAGTCAGTAAAAGACAGAAATAAAGCATTCCTTTTCTCACATCGAACATAGCCAAGCAAACAACAGTTCCAATAATGGTATACTGGCTAGCTCGACTCTCAGGCGCTATGGATTTGCGCACTAGGCTAAGGGACTCTGTGTATTGCTTTACCCCATCAAGAGACTGTAAACTGAGTCCATTGTCTAATCGCTGACGTAACTCGCAAGTTGGGTCAACTACTGTTATGGCGAGCAACCCTTCAGAGACCATATCCATGGCCCTGAAGAGACGTCTAAAATTGACACAGACTTTGACGTCGCCCCAGTAGATTGTGGAAGATGGCGACCGCGGTCTTGCTACCACCATGGTATCTCGTTGCTGCATGGCACCCATTCTTCTGGACCGGCCTATATCTTTCATAACATGTCGTCGAACTTTGCGCTGCGTAGCTTTGTCTTTAATCTGAGTAGGATTATCGATATTGACAAAGGTCAGGTTAGAGGCAGGATTGTAATGCTTATGGCTTGCGGGTTTCTGGACCTTAGGTGTCCCCTGCAGTCTGAATTTGAGTTCCATGTCAAGATGTATCTTGTTCTCCAGTGTTTTCTGCCTCCTGTGTTGTGGTGTAGTTGTCAGATAATCTTTAAGGTATTACAATGAGCCAGACTTCTAGTTTTGCTTACTGATACGGATGTAGAGATCTCCCGACTCCGCTATTAGCCTTATACCTGTTTAGGATAAGTCTAAGATCAAGCAAGTTGACGATTGGTACTCCATTCTACGGACATCATGATTACAGTTTAGAAAGGTAAATTAACTGATGTCCGCATGCCAGATACCCATTATGAAAGATATTACAATGTTAGAAAACGCTCAAGTCGAATCAACCCTAGAAAGGTTGCACTACTGGCTACCAGGAGGGACGGAATTTGATGCAAAGGAGTTTATGGTAACAGAAGGCATCCGACTGCCCTAAAAACTATTTTTATTAAATCGGTTTCCTAACGTATGTTTTATTTAGTACACTTGTATCCTATATCTCACCAGATGAGGTCTCTAAGTCTATTGGTTACCTTGAAAATGTTTAAGCCAGGCTGTTATTGTTCTTTTTTATCGACTGTGGCGTTGCAATTGTGGACAACAAAAGTTGGGACCAGCATTACCGCTGGTGACAATGGCCTCAGATGGCAACGCAGGATAACAATACAAGATCAGCAATGATTAGAGTCTTGGACGAACATATCTGTTTTATTTACCTAGTCATCAGATGTCAACAAGCCAATTCCACTTAAACAAGCAAACAAGTCCTCCTTAGCAAGCATGAGATATTCTGGAAAAGCTATGTCTGCTAACGTCAGAACTGCAGGGGAAAGTGTTTTCAGACTTCTCCAATGGTAGTGGAGTGTTCAATCTAAAACTTCGGAGATATTTCCCTGTGTTATTCTTCTATCTGACATTTCTACACTATAATTCGTCGCCCTGTATATAATACGTAAGAGAGGGATACACTCCACTGCAATCTATAGATTAGTCTGGTACCCCATTGCTTTTTTTGAACGTTGGCTCAAAGCACCTTGATCACTTAGTTCTGAGATAAAACGATACAGCATTGCTGAACAGGTTTACTTGTCAAACATCAGATCTTTCGATGTATAGATTTTTACTTGCTAGCCAGGCGAATTAATAGGTCTTTAACGTGACTCATCTAGGTTTTGCTCCGCTGTCCGTTTGATTCCAGCATTGGCACGTCATCGATAAGACGCGTACCATGTGATAATATGCTATCCAGTGATCAACACGCGTGCAGGGATCTCTTGTTGTGACACTCTGGCAGTTTTAAGCGCCTTGCTAACGAAAGCTGTAGAGCAAGTGATGTTGGGTAGGCAATTTAGGTTTCTACATTCGCTCTATGTCACACGTTTATTAGAGACCACTTGCTTGAAACCTTTATCGAGACCGGGCTTGAACAAGACGGGGATACGGATATACAACGTAACAGTACTCCCGAGTCCCATGGAACATCAGTGATACGGAGAGGGGCCGCTGCCAAGTGTATGAGAGAGGAACCAACTGACTTGGCGCCAAGCATCTAATCACGTATGTGCTAGATATGTCCGCGGCGTAATGAATCCTTACGTACCTACGGATAGTCACAGCAGTGACATGACTTGTGGACAGGCTAATGTGAAGTTATATTATTTAGGCTATAGACTTACTGTAGAATGATGATAAGCATCATGTAAACAGCTGTTATTGAATACTCGAATCGAATTGTCGTTGTTGTAACCAAAAATTGCCCGAAATTAGTAGAATCTTACGTAATATGCATGATAAGCATGTTACCTACCTTAATATTATGCATATTTTGGCACCACCCACAGTAGGGAAAAGTCTGACCACAAGACGCGCCAAGCGCTTCCGCCAAGCGCCAAGCGCCACTCTCACAGGCTCAAGGACCTCCTGCCAAGATGAATTGCTTCATATAGTGTGATCTTGGCGTCTCAGCGACCCATTGATATTGCAACATATAACCAGTTTCCTTGGTCACTTGTCCACGCGTGGGGGCCTTGGCGAAGTGAGCTTACGAATCTGTTCCGCTCCGCTCCGCCCATCCTCATCTTGTTTCCCTCTATCTGCCTCCTTTCACTCGTGCTGTCTCAGCGTGACGAGTCGTTGTGTTTTATATGTAAGGAGTCGACGGGATCGTCTTGTGCTGTTATGTTGCATCTGACTCGAATGAATCAAGAGCACAGGGAAGACGTAGCAAGTCGCAACACTTTTAGCCTCATCAACAGCTGCTTTCCAGTCTTGTTGGCTGTATCATGATCATGAACGCTAGTGGCGTGTTATCAACTCGCGGGAAGGATGCGTTTTTTTGTCTCGCCTTGAATGCAACCAAGTCACAGCCTTGTTCCGGGGTAACCCTCGACCCTTTTCTGATATCCATCATTCTCATTCCGCTCTTTCGCCTCATGTACATAGCCTTCCAAAGCCACGGGTGCTGAATCACCCGCGCAGATCTCCTGTTTTACGGAGTGTCTCTCATCATCTCCCCTGACCTGGTGGTCAGTTGGCTTGAACCTGTTAAAAGCCCAGCCAAGCCAACTCAATCCTGATCCGTCACTCCAGAGTGATTTTCAGTCAAACCCCACGGCCGTTCTACATCCATTAGCTTATGGGACGTGCTCGGTTATCCCCTTATTGTACAAAAGCCTTTACCCACCCAGTGTTTCCACCAACTGCGTCAACAAAGTGGCGCTGATTCTGAGTCCTTCCTTGAGACGCAGACCTTTTTTCTTTAAACCTTTACTCTCACCTGGTCTCATGTCTCATTAACTCGACTCACATATCATATCATACCCTGTCTTTGTTGAAATCTTTCAATCCCTCCGATGCGTTGTTCTTGAGAAACTCGTCAACGTCTGCGAGGGTATGTGTCTGGGACACGCCCTGAATATCTTCTGTCGACCAACAAATAACGCCTCCTCACCCATCTTGTCATATCTTCACCTCATCGGCTTGCATAACGAGAATCAAACTTCATCTACAAGTCTACCCCTGCACCGGCTCGTAGTGGCAAAGCTAGACAAAGGCTTGATACTTGCCCAACTGAACATCCTCTCGAACCACTTGCTTCTTACTCAACCTTGGGCGCATAGATATCCCATTACACCATGCCATCCCTTAATCTGAGTGAGCTCAACATTGTGTTGAGTGTACTAGGTTTGTGTGCCTCTTTTCTTGGCAACTCGTCCGCGTGCCCTGTTTAGCCAACATGTGGCACCTTGACGTCTTAAGTTTCTTGGCATTCTGACACTAAGTAGGAGGATACACTGTGCTTTACGGAGTGATATCGGTAAAGTTGAAGCAGGCATGGTACCTGGGCGAAGCCCGTAAGTCACCCTCCCTGGCGCTTTGGTAGAGTCACTGCTGATCAAGGACCAGTACCCGCCATGATCATGGGCATCATCTTGGGTCCAGTGGCGGCCAAGTTCATCGATAGTGATAGATGGGGTTCGGCTGAGGAAGGACAGACCGAGGACATCACTCTGGTAAGTATCTGACATGATGCTATTGAAGTATTCTGTCAACATGACTAACTCGTCTTTAGGGACTTACCCGTGTTGTCATCGGAATACAGCTTGTCATTGCTGGTTATCAGTTGCCAGCCAAGTACAACCTCATCCATTGGAAAGACTTGCTCATGTGCCTGATCCCGATCATGACTATCATGTGGCTTTGTACCACTGGCTGTATCATGGCCACCATTCCCAAGCTCGGCTTCCTCGCAGCCCTGGTACTCGGCTCTTGTGTCACCTGCACCGATCCCGTCCTGTCTCAGGCTGTTGCCAAGGGACCTTTTGCCGACAAGTACGTGCCACGACACTTGCGAGAGATTATCTCCGCCGAGGCCGGAGCAAACGATGGGTTTGGCTTTCCATTTCTCATGCTTGCCACCTACATTATGAGACATGCCGTCAGCACTGAAGGTAACCAAGGCGGCGCTGCCGAGGCTGCCCACCGGCTTATGGTACGTGCTGGCGAAGTTGGTCGACAAGGAGGAGGCACAGGTGAGGCTATGAAGAACTGGTTCCTTGAGACATGGCTCTACTACGTCATTCTGGGTATCTGCTACGGTGCTGTCGTGGGTTACCTCGGATGTCGAATCTTTAGGTTTGCCCTTAGAAGGTAAGATAATGATGACTTCTCATCACCAGACCATGGCTGACAGTTTATTTATAGGAACTGGATCGACGAGCAGCTTTACCTGCTTTTCCCAACCGCCCTAGGACTCTTCATCATTGGTACGTGCGGTGCTCTTGGAACAAACGACTTGGTGGCATGCTGTGCTGCCGGAAACGCCCTCAACTGGGATGGAGAATTCCTCGCCGAGACGAACCGCCGGCACGATGAAGTCAACCATTGCGTTGACGTTCTTCTCAACTTTGGAGGCTTCATGTACATTGGCTCGATCCTCCCCTGGGACGAGTTCAACGATCCTGATGGCACCGGCGTCACGTATCCCCGGCTCATCGCCCTTGGCTTCATGGTTCTGGTTTTCCGACGTCTCCCATCCATTCTTGCTCTTTACAAGCTCATGCCTACTGTTGTCAAGGACTACAAAGAGGCGCTCTTTATGGGCTACTTTGGCCCTATCGGTATCGGAGCCGTCTTCTATGTCGAGCACGTCCGCCACCTCTTCCCCCATATTGGAGAAGGTGACAAGAAAGAAGACGACATGATGAAAGCCTTGGGCCCCGTCATCTACTGGCTAGTCTTCTTTTCCATCGTGGTCCATGGTCTATCTATCCCATTCCTCGACCGCGTCTACACCTGGCGCGGTATCGAGCCCATCCAAGATGATGCCGTGTCTATTCGACGAAAGTCCTTCACCACGGCCACTCCTGTCAACGCTATCACTGACGACGAGGACAACTTCATCGCTTTCAACCGCTTCAGCCGGCCGGATACTGAAAACACGGTACTCCCTGGAGTTCACGGAAGCGAGCACCAACAAACAACTGAATTTGCAAGGACTGAGTTTGCCCAATTCTCTGCCTTCTCTAGCGATGATTCAGAAAGAGAAAAGGAACAAGAGAAGAGAGAAAAGGAGAGGCGGCAACGAAGGACTATTCAGTACCAGGATGAGAGTATGGTATAAATCTATAGATAGAATGATGCATATTTTCATACGTCTAGCGTCTAGCATTATCAAGCATACATACATACTAGAGATGGCTCTTCAACATAGATTACTGAATCAAGAAACAAGTTAACGGGTCTTACTGCAGGAAATTATCTGCCTGCTCCTGTCTCTGCAATGAAGCATATGTTTTTCGTGACTTATACCAAGACTGGCGTCAGCATGGGGGGTCTCCCTTGGGTTGTATTGGACTGGGTTGGGTTGGGTTGCAATGTCAAGCACAATGCCAAGTTAGAGACATGTCACAAGCACATCAGCCAATATCCCTGCCCTGTATCAAGGATGATACAGTACCGGTACAACCAGACACAAGCTTGTACACGATCAGTTTCAAGTTGGGTGTAAACAGATATCTGATAACAGTCTACAAAGTCAAGACCAACAGCCCCATGTAGAGTTCAATATCCCACAATTTAACCGTCAATCATTAATATACATAGAAATTGGTCACCTCTGGATGATCCCTTCTCGTCTTCTTGTTCTGTCGCTGGAGATAGATCTTGAGTCCCCAAGCTATAACAACAACGCCGATTGAAAATGCAATGCTCGCGGTCCATGCCATCAAGTATCGAGGCTCATCCGATGCAGGCCACAGATAAGGTGAATAAACGCTGGCGAGGTTCCCGAAAGTGTTGCAGATGGCAAGGGCCACTGCCTTTTTCTCGTTGGTCTGCCCTACTGTAGCACTTATCCAGGCGAGCAAGAGATTGTTGATACCAAAGCTGAAGCCCACAAATAGAAAGATGCTAAACATTCGAGCACCGAGGTTGAAAGTGGCTGCTGGAATGATGAATCCAACCATGACAATGCATTTGCAGATTGTGATATGCCAGGTACGTTCATTCCAACGGCCTGACGTCCAGGCGATCAAGATTCCAACCGAGGCGGCGAGAAGATAAGGAGGACATGTGAGAACTAGAGTGATAGTTCTGTTGTAGCCAAGAGTTCCCATGACTGTTGGAAGAAAGTTTTGGAAGCTGACTGAAGATAGATGGAGGTTGTACATGAGACACATTGCCCACGTTCGCCAATCTGTAGCAGCTTCGCGGAGACCGGTCCAAACGCTGGTCTTTTCTCGTACGTCTGTTGTGTCTGTGAAGATACGGTTGTGTGCTAGCTGTCTCTGTTCTTCTGAAAGCCATCTAGTTGTCAAGGGGTGGTCTGGTAGAAAGATGAAGGCCAAGATGGCTGTAAGAATTGATAGGGCACCTTGGATGATGAACAGCCTGTGGAAATATTAGTCAAAGGAGTTTATAGTATTCTTGTTTGAACGTACCACTGCCAGCCTGCTAAACCGTGAGTTTGGTCAAGACCAGCAAAGATACCTGCTGCAATGAGGCCCGAGAATGAACTGGCAAACATGTTGCCTGTATAAAAGATGGCTAGTCTAACAGCCATTTCCTTTCGAGTATAGAACATGCTAATCATGGAGTCAGTATGTGATCATTCTGTGGGTACAATACTCAAAGATAAAGTGCTTATACCTAATGATGTAAATCGCTCCTGGGTAGAACTAGCATTTTGTCAGCCTTGTCCATCACTTGAGATGATAAGCTACTTACTGGAGCTTCGGTGACTCCAAGAACGAAACGAAGAGCGACCATGCTTCCATAGTCATTTGCCAGGAAGGTCAGCAGACTGACAACAGACCATGCTAGACAAAAGCCTGCCATATACCAAGAAGGCTTGACCCTATTTATAAGCATGTTGCTGGGGATTTGCCCGGCTCTGAGAATTGTCAGTTGTTTGCTAACAACTGATTATTTCTTGATCAAGACATACATGTATCCGACAAACAGAATAGAGACGCATGTGTTGTATTGTGTTCCCTTCAAGCCGAGGTCCTCTTCGAGGTTGTTGAGTCTGGCGTTGATGAGCGCATTGCGGTCCAGGTAGTTGAAAAGGTACATAAACCAGAGCATAGGCTGAAAATATTAGTGACGCAAATATCGATCGTTGAATGGTTGCACCTACAATGATGTATCGATCCAGTTTCTTGACCAATTCTATCTCTCGAGGGTCTGTTTTGGCATGGGCTCCAAATTCGTCCACCTTGTCCATCTTGGGGAACTTTGAGAAGATGGCGTCATTATTCTGGCCTGTTTCAACGCGTTCAATATGGTCATTGTGGGCTGTTTCGTCATGTCTCGTCTTTTCGCCGGTAGACGCGGCTGTCGGAGCATGTGTGGCCATGGCAGATGCAACTATTTTCTTCTAAAAAACAACACAACAGTTGGTGAACAACAACTATCGAGGAATGACGAGGAGCGGCAGATGCAGGTTTTATCTTGCTACGGTACTTGATAGGCCTCGGCTGCCAAGTCCTTTCCCCCACGGGGTATCAAAGATGCGGGGGATCAACAAGCTTAATCAAGGCTACCAAGAACAAACAACGAAGTGTCAACTCTTCATTGGTGCTCGGATGCGGATCGACAATGTGCCATCCGGAAAAGGATACGAGAAGAGCCAATCTCCTCACTTGTTGAATCGGTCTAGCGGAAAAGCTCGTTTATTTGGCTACAGTCCCTTCAATACGACATGATCAAGACGAAAGAACGTCATCTGGCGTTGTCACTGTGGGATTCTGTTTGCTACCGGGACCGCTTGTTATGATGTCGACGGCTTGTCTTCTATAAGCAATGCACTTAAAATTCAGATGGAGTTATGACCTCCAACGTCTTTTGGGTTGGGATTAAGTAGTGCTTGTTACTCGCAAACCCATACACCCAATTGTTTAAAAAACTGGACTTTACTTATCCGGCTACGTCAGCAGCACACAATCACCACGAATGTTTATCTTTACATCAATCAGGAGGCAATCTCTTTCGCAAGCTGCAAGCCAGTTGAGTGAGAGTATAAAAATATATACAATCAATAAGGCTATTTCTTTGTTTATAATTATTCCATAGCAACTATAGGTTAACAAATGCTCACTTTGCTCTGCTTATGGAAGCCATCTGAAGCCTGGGTGCTTCCAATCGAGGTCCTGGATCTCCTGTAGAGACAAACCAGCCAACTCAGCCTCGACAGAGCGGTTTTCACGCTTCCGGTTGTCTCTCTTGATCCACCAGAGAGTCAAAGCACCAAGGACCAGAATGGTACTCGATGTAGCCAGGTTCAACCCGTTACCGATGGGATAATTAGGGGCGTCGCTCTTTACAAAGGACCATGTTGAGACTAAACCACCAATATTGCCAAACATAACTGTATTCCCATTAGCACTACTAGCATAATCTTGACAGACTGAACTTACCATTTGTTCCGATCGCACTGCTCCTCGCTGTATCGCTGAGCACGTTGGCGCTGATTTGAGAGTTTGTAAGAGGCCCTAAAGCAAATGCTGAGCTGGCAACAAGAAATGTCGCGCCATATCGTGCCTGAGCGTTTGTAGTGCCCAAGAATATGGCGTACCCAACCATGACCAAAGGTGCGCATAAGATGATAATGATTTGCCGACGGTCAATTTTGTAACTAATCCCAGGCAAAAGAACGGTAAAGAAGGCTCCGACAACATATGGCGGAACGGTAAACAGCTGCTGTGAGATGGTTGATCGATCTGGGTATATGGTTCTGACGATGGTGGGGAGGAAAAATGCTAGGCCTTGAACTGTGATGTTGTCAAGCAAGAATATGACCGAGGTGGACAACGTGAGTGGGCTTTTGATGCCAGCAAGGACCTTTGCCATGTCAATCTTGTCTAGGACCTCTGTAGTCGCTAGTCTTTCGGCTTTGATACGATTTACTGCGAGTTTCTTCTCTTCATCGGTGAGCCACATGGCAGTCTCGGGGCGATCAGTCAGGGTAGCTAAGAGTAGCGGTTAGTTATGTAAGAGACTCAGAGACAATAGAGGTAGTCTACCAAATGAGATCAAAGCCAAGCCAACAGTAATGATACCCTCGATGGCTATAGCACAAGTATGTCAGCAACTTCTTGTGTGTTAGACACGGCAAGTTAGTCTTACCAAAGATCATTTGCCAATCACGAAACCTTCCAAAGCTCTCCAGCGTCAAGATTGCCGACACAAGGAGACCACCGAATGCTCCCGCAAGAGGTGCCATAACGATATAGAGGGATAGACGGAACGTAAGCTCTGATCGTCGGTACCATCTAGACATATAGTACGCGATACCCGGCAGCATACCTGCTTCGAAAAGGCCTAGGACAAAGCGAACACCGCAAATCTGGGGGACATTCGAGACGAAAGCGGTAAAGATGGAGCTAAGTCCAAATCCGAGAGAAGTGGCTGGGATAAACCAGCCTGGGCCGATGTATTTGCACAGAAGATTTGCCGGGATCTCAAATAAGATGTAGCTGATGTAGAAGGTCGAAAGTACGAGGTTGTAGTCGTTCCCGGTCATTCCGAGATCCTCTTCGAGGCCAGCAAGACGGGCATTCCCTGATATAACGTCAACTCAACAATACGCAAGGGTTATCCGACGATAAAGACGCACCAATATTCGCTCGATCGATGAAGCAAAAGAGATAGAGTAAGCAGACTGTCGGTACAATCATCCAATCGATCTTTCGACGTAGTTTGGCTTCCATTTTGGGGTCGATGTAGATCTGTGCATTCTCGATGCTGTCCAAATGTCAGATCTGCTACTCTTCAAAATATGCTATCCTGGAATACTCGTACTTTTCCACTGTACCTCTGCCCGTCTCCGTCAGGTTGGAAGCTGTGTCTTCATGGTGAAGCTTTTCGTTGGGGGGGCTTTGATTCATCTTGGGCAGGACTGAGTATGCAGAAAAGCGATGGCGAGACTGGAAAGACGTCTAGGTGGTATTGAGTTCTTTATATGCTGTTAGTAGTAGGCCAGACCAAGCTTTCGATAGGTCATCTCTTGCAATGTATTGCCAAGGGCGGGGTGTTTGCAAAGTGGCACCCGTTGGATCCGGGGTAGTGTATGGTTGGATGTGCCGTCGAATCTGGGGTAATGCACGATGAGTGCTTGATATCCGGGGTACAGCTCATACAATTCGTCTTCCTCGGAACTTTGATCAGCTACTGTAGCAAGATTTCAAGTCAATGCAGAAGGATCGTTGTGTTACGGCATATGATATCGGCTTGTGAGTCTCAAAAGTAACTTCCCCGCGTTTCAAGCAGATCCTTGATTCGTTGACGTCGTACCAAGATCAGCCACAAACTATACTGCATATATACAAGCTGAAGGTTTAGGTCTGGAACAACAAAGATGCCGTGTAATTGCGTCTTCTTGATTGGTTCACTATCCTCGGAACCCAATTGTGGGCCTTTCATGCTTCCGAGGAGGTTGGCTCTAGATCCTTTCAGCCAACTTAATTTCATCTTTGGACCATTACCTTGTGACGTGTTATGCTTTTTGAAGGCCTAAGTCTTGGGTCCAGTATCCTGACTTGGACCTACCAAGACTGTGACCTCTTCCTGTTTTCGTGCTCGATACCATGTGGCTTGAGAAAAAGTTATCTTGGTATCTTTCATTTCGCATGAAAACCGGCGCATGGCCATCTTAGAGCAGTCAATGGACACCAGAAAGTATATATAGGTAGTCATATGTTTTCCAGCTTCTACGAGCGTATCCCGTGGGGCAGGGTAGACAGGGTTTGTTGTCGGGACTGTGCCGGAACATGGATTTACTCTTGTCTTGCCTTGGCCTCTCAGGTTAGCTGGGTCTATTACATGATCTGCAACATCGATAGATCTATAGTAACATGGATTGCTGTCTGTCATACACGGGTCGGGCCTAGAGTGGCTTTTGAAACACAAACAAGCATGGGTGTAGCCAAGACTTACTTTCAATACACCAAACAACGATCAGATGGCTACATTAACTACCACAGATGTGCTGCGGAGGCTGTTACAAGCGACGCCTTGTTTATCAGATTCACGGTTATAGCAGAAAGCCATGGTATTATGGCAGCGAAGGAAGCCAAGCCTTGATCAAGAGTCTACCTACATGGCCCAGATACTGATGGTACAAGCCAAGGGTGCTGTTGCCCAGTGGTAGATCATTTGGCGCATTACTCTTTGCTAAAGTGGACAAGAGTAGTACCTCTGTACCTGTATCTTCTGTATTGACTTGTTAGACAAGAATACTTTCGGTTAATAAGAAGCCTTTTGTCTAAATAAAGTCGAGGAATGAAAAGTAGACACGTAATGTTTGGGGATGTGGATGCTCCCATCTCAATTAGATCAATTACTACCCAGGATAGGAACGAAAGCAAGTTCCAGAAGTATGATTGAATGAAACATTTAGTTGCGCTGCCACGAGGGATTGCAAAAACATAGATCACGAAACAAGAGACAGATTGACTTCGAGAGCTCAACTTGTTGTATTAAACAATCGGTTAAGCTAACTATTTACGCCAGACAATAACATATACAAAACTACCACCTTCCATTAAGATGCTATAGGGCATCCACAAGGTGCGAAAGAAGGAGAAGACGAGCTTTCAGAAAGCTCGGAGCAAGTCCAAGCAGCTTGTTAAGGCGCTTAGCACTTGCCAGCCTTCTTGGGCTCGCACTCGCCGTTGGCCTTGTCGCAACCGTTGTAACCCTGGCACTGGGTCTTGGGGAAGCAGTTGTTGGAGTAGGTGGCCTTGTCACCGAGGTTGGTGTTGATGCCCATGAGCTCACCACCACCGACAGCGGTGACACCCTCCATGTGGACGGATCGCTTGCAGCTCTTGTTGCCCTTGCAGTTACCGCAAGATCGGTAGACCTTGCCGTAGTCGTTGGCGTCTGTAGAATAGTGTTAGTGTGTGTTGGGACTCTTGTAGCAATGTGCTGGACTTACAGAAGTTGACAACGTTGACGTGACCGCAACCGTTGTGCTGGATGATCTTGTCGGAGGCCTTGTAAGCACCACCGCCAATGATGTTGGCAGTGCCCTTGCCCTTCAGGGTGATGGCATCCTCGCAAACATCCTCGAACCAGGCGAACTCGACGTTGCAAGCACCCTCACAGTGGATACCCTCACGCTGGTTCTTTCCGATGATGACGTTGCGGATAGTAGCGCCATCCTCAAGGATGAAAACAGCGTCCTTGGAGCCTGAAGAGACAGTTAGTTAGCCGCTGTCACTTGCGAAGTGTCTGAAAGGTTACTTACCACCCTCGGCCTGGCCGGAGCAGCTGACACCACGGTCGTAGCGAGCCCACTTGGCGTCAAAGACTTGGCCCTTCTTGATGACCTGAGGAGCCTTGAGAGACTTGGTGCTGGTGGCCTTGGGGACACCACCGGTGTAGCCAAGGCAAGCCATAGCCGAAGGAACGGTGGCGAGGAGAGCGACGATGCTGGGAGCGTGCATTTTGATGGTTTGTAAGGAAGATTGTCCTGGTTGATTGGTTTGTAAATGAATGGAATACCGGTCAACGGTAATTAGTAGATATAGAAGATTGGTAAAGAATGAATGTTAAAGAACGAATGAAGGTGCTGAGGAAAAAAGTCTTTGTTGAGAGGACTCTCTGGTCCTTATATATGCCCTCGAGACTGTTGCTATCGTATGGTATCGCAAGTCATGGCCTGTCATTAGCGGGCCTGGCGGGATCCCCGGAGGGATCATTGTGGCGGTCTCATCTCGTCTGGTACCGGCTGCGAGTGTTCGGCCGGGCAATCTTTGCTGGGCCTGTCATCTTAGCACCTGGTAAAGGAGCAGTTTCAGAAAGAGAGCGGATTGAGTATTTCCTCCATTGACGAAGTCAGGCGAGCTGAGGCCCCTGTCAGTTCGATCCACAGCCACGCTTTCGATGCTTATTGTGGTTAAGGTTATTTCCGGTACGGACTATCTAACTCCTTCTAGACTGATGACAGCCATCCAGAATCGTACAGGTCCGTCGACTAAAACAGACTAGTCTTGATAAGCCTCAACAATATGTGGTCCATTCACCTGAGCTGTTCAAGTGTGGTGGCCCTGGCTAAGCCCAGCTAAGCTAGCTGGGCGGACAGATGCTCGGTGACAGACATGCCAGGCTGAATTGGGCCGTCTCCTTTATCACGCAGGGGTTACACCGCAATGTCCGGATGTCTGGGACTCAGGTGTTTGAATGTCTTAGTGAGAAGCCTTGACTACGGTAGATACGAGGAAACCACACTATTGATTCAAGGTCGCTTTCTTCAGATCGGGCTGTCGGGGAGCATCATGGGCAATGATGTAGACACAATCTGTTCGCAAGCAGAGAAGTCCAATTGATCACAAGACAACTTGAATAATGATTGCAAGTCCATAAGCACCTATCATGTCGATAGAAGTCTGCTTCTCGTCTGTCAAAAACGTTATCAATCTACAGTACATCAGATAGCCAACTCCATCAATACACATCTACCCTAAGCCAGTGACATCCAATAACATTCTCATCCTCTCTAATTCGCCGCCAAGAGGTTTAAGCTTATGTTGCATGCCGTTTTCCGACCAGGTAAGACAGTGACACGACGTCTCCGTTTGCCATGGCAGCCAAGGTTTCTGGATGAGTCTAGCTTCTCGCTTTAACTCTAATCTAGCCCTGGAAGCTGATTTGACCTGGGGTCCCTGTCAGGAACCGCACGACAGGGGCAGGGCTGTAATTGAGTCGGTGGCATCTCAGCCCAGGGCATGTCCTGAGTCGCTCCAGTACAATTACGGATACAACCCAAACATTATGCCTCCAATTGAACGAGACATAGGTAATAAGAGAAGGTTTCTTTGCCGGTTTCATGTGTCCCGTTTCTTTTATGGCTGTTTGACGCGCTCCAGTTAAACCTCTTTTTCTTTCAACTGGATCTTAGGTAACATTAAACAAGTAGTCACACTGTAAATTAACCACGTTTTCTCTCCGTTCGCCGTACGAATCTACCGGAGCAATTGTCCAATGACACAGCCCCGTGTCATAGCCATCGGGTTCGCCGAACTGGAGACGAGCACTGACCTGAACAACTCCAACAAAGCATTTACAAGTTTCGTAATGCGCTCTGGATAACAGATAGATGGGACTCGAAGCCCTTCACCGCTGTGTTGTCTCCAAGACCAAAGCAGCCGACCAAATAGCAACTGCATATACTGTCCTGCTCTTGCAGCCTCCGAGCCTCCCGCTCCGAATACCGACCAGCCGATGCTCCACATGAAAACGACGCTAAGTTTAGTGTTGCGATTGATGCGCGGGGATTTAATAAACTCGTGAAGTCAATCGTGATATAGCATATTAGGCCTATACGACCAAAACTCAATCTTAATTCTATTTGACCTTGGTCCCATTGAATCAATCTAATCCTCACGCTACGAATACAGTTGCCTATGAGGAAGTGACCCAAATAGCCGTTAGAAGCTCTAGTCTTGGAGGACAGAACCTGTACGTTTGGTTAGCTGTATAGATCAAGCACTGGATAAGCATGTACGTACTCTTCGCGACTTACACCGATGAAGCCGATCCAGAAAAGCCATTGTGCAACCCAAAGCAAATGCATAGTTATAGCGGTGAGCATAATCAGCTTCTTCGCATACTTCATGTTCGGGTCCTCGCCAGATTTGCTCCCAGTGAATCGAGTGCCATCGTCACTCATTAATGGTGTTCTTTCTGAATGCCCATCGTCATCCGTCCGGGTTGATAAGGCATGGAATATCTTGTCCAGGCATGGCCATGACCTTCTTGAACGGTTAAACATGTTTTCCAAACCTTGCGAAATCGAGCGCTTGTTCTGCTCCGCGCTCGGTTTATCGGACTCTTTGATGCGGCGCATAGTCCGGATCGAATAGATAAATGGCAGGGCCATCACAACCAGCCAAAGGAGCGCTCCGGTGTACAAGACTGTAGCTAATTGTCCTCTTTCCACGCTGAACAGCCTACCAAAGTAGAAACCGTGACTCCGACCATAGTCAACAGTCATTAGCATGTAGCCTGATGATAGAATCTGTGAGACCATTTCCGCATATAAAGAGGGGACCATTGGAGAGGAATCTATCGTTCCAAATCTTCGAGACTCAAAAAAGAAAGTCGTGAGCCAAGTTAGCCGAGGCATTGAGAGCCAGAAGAGTGCCAATGGTACAATGGGGATATGTTCATAGCCAGGTGAGTTCTTGATGACAAGTGTATTGATCAAGTGTGCAAGTAGTTGTATAGCGACGCGCAAGATTCCCCTTGATAACCAGGGCCGCGGTTGAGAGTCTTTGGCGGTGAAAGAGCTTATTCGCCGAGTGCTGAAAAGTGTAGCAAGAGCGGCCACATTGACCAAGGTAATACTCCCAAGCTTCCACTTGTTCGAGGGACAGCTTTCCTCTGCCTCTACATCTCTCAACCGGGTGCCATGGTGTGGTTTGACGACCCACTGCCACGGAATCATGTCGCGAGGTAGAGGTGCAGCCAGCTGGCGCCAGTTATCAGGGAGGCCGTGCCAGTCTTGTACTTCGCCACAGAGATGGTGAAGCCAAGTGGCGAAGTCTATACGAGCCTCGAAGATGTGGCACGGGCCTTTGCATGAATCGTAATCGATGTTGTGGCAGAAGAGAGCCTTGTCTATTGCGCGTTTGACTTGACAGTAGCCGTGAATGTCTGGCTGGCAGGCATCGGTTGCATATTGATCAGTCAGTTCAAGTATATGATTCGGCATGTCTTTGACACAGTATGGCCATTGCCAGTCGTCAACATCGATATATGCAGATCCAACAATCTTGAGCGACGTCGTCCAGTTGGGAGGTAGAGATGCTGTTCCACACGTGGCATTCAACCACATTCGCTCCTTTGTCAAGTCGAGTTGATCGGCACCTGAACATGGCTCTCTTTTCCAGTCAATAGCAAAGGTATTGCAGAAGCACTCTTTGTCAAAGTATTCACCGTATCTGATGCAATCCCCAACGACGTCGTAGCCGACAGTGTCGAAACTTAAAGCCGTCATGGACCGGAGTGATTTATTATATTCCCACGGACGAGCAGCGTTTCCGGTATGCTGCGTCATACTAGTGAAGCTGCAAGATGCCAATACATTCTGAAAGGATTCACTTGATGCTACGGAAAGCGACCTGGCCAGGCATGTTGGGGCTTTGTCAGTTGTCTCAACAGCCGCATATCCTCTAGGTAGACTAGCTGGTGACAGGCTTTGCAACCCGGTGGTATCTCCGGCATCAACAAGCCAATTTCGGCCAGTAGCGTTGCGGATCCAGTGGTACAGCTGTGCATTGGCTAGGATAGATCTACTGCAGTATGGAACGTAATGCTTAATAGCATTCGGGGAAAATTCTGCGCTAAGACAGCTCAGCTGGGCCAACCACTGGTAATGGGTGCAAATAAACGCGAAGTGAGAGGTGCAGCGATGGTGAGTGCATTTAGTCATGGTGCTCAACCACGAAGACTGATCCTGTTGAGCGATGCATTGTGGCATCGGGATTAAGTCTTCGGGGTTGACCCAGCCGTGGAAGTTGGCTTGAATAGTCAGAGCGTCATTCTCATCGACATGATCACTGACAGAATGGAGTTCTATAGTAGTTAGCGTCTGGCGAAAGGTGACAGACGAGGTCTAAAGCATACCTGTTGCAGCTACTTGTTGTAACCCAGTGACCAGCAAAGTATAGGCCAAGATGGCTTTCTTCATATTTGAGATGACACCAGGCTGTTGAGCTTGGGAAGATGAGTTAGTCGTCGAGATGTGCTGATTCTCAGTCTCAGTCTTGATGAGGATGCGGGGAAGGGAGTGTTGGTTAGTACACAACAGTTGCGCCGTAGGATTATTGATCATCCGTCAAAGTGCATACATACAACATGTAAGATGTAAGGCTGGAATGCATCCAAAACTCAAGTCGTATATACCGTTGAGTGGCAATTTGTTGACCAGAGTCAAACTGACCAGGTGAGTTACAGGTGGAATCATGACATGAATGTCGCTGTTGTCTTGGGATGAAGAGCATTATTTCGTTTTTCATTGAGAATACCAATTCATGTCATTTGTAGAAGCATGGTCAAAACATTTGCCTACGAAAAGTGTGATATGTCAGTATGTATTAGTTGCGTCGCCGCCGACAAACGAGGATTGTTGATAGGACCATGTGCTCTAAAAATAGATAGCTAACAAAGAAACGGCGCGCGTATATCTGATACGGGGAATGGAGGGTGAGATCACGGCAGCAGAATGCAGTAGCGCTTAGTCTTTGGTCTTTGTAGCCTGAATCTCACGCAGCATCATTCTTTGAAACGTACTGAAACTTGTACTAAGGAAGCCAAGCTCCAAAAGATACTTACTTACGGATAATCTGGGAGTAATCAACGCTTGGCAACCAACAGGTGGGCACTGACGCGACGCGACAAATTACAGAGGACGCGATTCAGCGCTGACGCGTGTCAAGACTCGCACGGTACGGTACGGTGCTTGAACTGTCTCTCCTCCTCTGTGCACTCTTGGCAGTCGGCTATCGACGGCGTGTGGATGCACTGTGATTGCTGTTGATGAACAAGGTGAGGTAGGCTGTAAAATGAGTTACAAAGGAACAGATAGCTCTCGATACCATCATTAGTATGCAGTGTGAAGATAGATAAGAATTTCTTATGTATGCATCACCAAACCTGGTCATTGGCGATGCGCTCCACATTATCCTGATGTGTCTGGTTTTATCTGGTGCAAAGCTTTAGTGTAGATACTTGAAAACCCAAGAATTGTATATCGCTGTTGCGAGTGATGTAGTAGGAGTTAACATCGCGCTACACTATAATGACGCAGATAAACATATATATCTAGTTAAAAAATTGATCAGATGTCAAATATCGTTTTGATCCACATTATTCACAGGACAAATGCAGATAAATCGATGTTTCTTTAGGGTAGGTAGTGTAGTTGTAGAAAAGGTACGGCTTATCCTATCTTATCTTATCTCGTACTTATCAATGCACACAAACATCGTCATTCTCAACCATCAGGATTGCGATACCTTCATCGCCAACACATTCACAGTCATCACGTCCCATATCGCGCTACATGGACTTTGAAGTCATCAGTGCTTGGATCGCCGATCAGCACCTCATCCTACACTCTCGCACAGATCCAGCCGCATGCCCCCTACCGCTGGACTAGATTATCAACAAGAGGCTTCATCTCGAATCGACAATGACCGAAACGAGTTTACTTGCGGCGAGCAAGTATCGAATAGCCACCAAATACGAAGGAGCCTGAGAAAACGCTCCAGAAAATAACCCGACGAGCAAGATCCTTTCGAGTTTACTACCGACCTGACAGAACAAGAGACAAACACCACGTCCCAAACGAGACCTCCCCTACCGTCACCATGGCGATTCCGAGAAACCGCAGAAATCACAATACCCCCCGCCCTTGTCATTCGCAACAAAACTCAGCACCAGCGCGAGTGTAAGCGGTAAACGATCCCTCGTCTCGAGCTCAAGAACAGGAAGCAGCGTAACGAGTCGTACACGCTCGACCAGCCCAGTTAAGGACCCCGATGACCTCAAGCTCGAAAAGCCCGTTGTTTCGACGACTCCGAGCCTCGCGCGCTGCGGGAGACGGTGCGAAATACAGGGAGTCTTCAGCCGTTGAATCTCTTCAATGACGTCTGGAAGATTGTCCAGGGATAGGGTTACCTACCGCGGGAGCTCTAGTCGACACTACAGGATGAGCTCATGGTGCTTGACTCGTCATTCGCGTCTAAGGATCGACATGTAGTCGTGAGCTACAAAGAAGCTGAAGATGCTAGCCAGCTCTTCCCCTCATTCGATAGCGATATGAACCGTCTTCTCGGTATCTACAACGAACTCACCGCTGTCCGCGAAACCGCCAAGACGACACTACGCTTCATCAACACGAATCGCTCCGAGGTGACATGGAACGATCACATTCACGGCCCAACCCTTCGCTGGCCGTCGTAAACATCCCGAACGCAGAGGCCGAGACCATCACAACCGCCTCTATCGACAAGGCATGCATACCCCCCTCGCGCGGTGATCTTGAGGCTTTGGGAGGCAAGATGATCGACTATGCTCTTCTTCTTCGACCCGACAAACAACTCGCTCTTAGTATCGCAAACTTTGTCGATGGAGTTCACGGGACGCGGTCCTTCAATCAGCCTACGCACGGTCCACTGTGCTACGAGCCTGCGGGCGTGCTTGTCAAGACAGAGGCTGATGCACGACGGCGTGCTGAGGGTAGAGCGCAGCTGGGCGTCTGGCTGGCTGCGTGGTATGGACGTGTAGCCAGTTTTGAACCATTTTCGGACCAGGAGGTGCCAGTGAATCTGCCGTTTCTTCCTATTCTTCTAGTGGGTTATGAGAACTAAGAGTAGTACTTTTCGTTTGATCGGGGGAGTGAGATTGAGGTCTGTGGGCCACTGCAGATTGGCAGTACAGCGAGGTAGATGGAATGTATCGCCTATTGGCGGCGTTGCGATTGTTGGGTGGATGGGTGAGGTCTGAGTTTCGTGATTAAATTGAGCAATGCGTGTCGTGACTGTTGATAGCTGGACGCCGATTTTGACGCGTCTAATTTCAGGATATATGACTAACGACGAGTTGAGGCTCAAGATAGATAAGTTCAATCAGTAACTGAGTTCGACAGGCGTTAGCTGTTCCAGAGGCGGGGATTGCTGTTGCCGGGAATAGAACGGTCACATCGGTCGTGATCGCAGAGAGGGGTGGGGAACCCGGAGCATTTAAAGCGGACGTTCAATAAATCATAAGCTACGGAGGCATCCCGCACTACTTCATCAGCATTCGTAATTTCTCATTTATCACGTCATAACCGAGTTGGTTCACTTCCATGAATTTTGCGTCTACCAGGCCCCTCCTGCTTTTAATAATGTCTCAAATGTCCTCTCGTCCACTTCCATCTCTCGGTAATAACGGATTGCCTTCAAGTACCCCCCAATCTCGCAGACTTCTACCGGCTCCATTGTCGAGTTCTGAGGGCACCAGCTCTGGTTCCGACAAAGGACCATCTATACCACTCCGCCGTCCTCGGGCCAACCTGACAAACATCGCCTGCGAATCGTGTCGGAAACTAAAGGTCAAGGTACGTGCAGAGCTTCTGTATGTCCATGCTTCTTCTGGGAGTCTGACAAGTTCGGCCCGCTGACTCGCTATCTCTCCTATGCAGTGCTGTGGCGAACGTCCGAAATGTAGGGGTTGCATCAAAAGAGATATCAAATGTCATTACCAGGCTTCACATCGAGACCAGTATGTCCTGAAGCGCAAGTACAATGAGATACAAGAAAAAACCACTACATATGAACAACTCTGCCACCTCCTGATATGTTTACCGGAGCGGGAGGCCCAGGGCATCCTCCATAAACTTCGCGAGGGCGCCGATGTTGCCACAACCACGCAGCAGGTAAAAGACGGCGACCTTCTGATACAGCCGGCATGGGCGTCAGAGATACGACTTCATTACGAGTTCCTTTATTCCACTTCCATGCCGACTGCTCTATTCTCACCGGACAACCCCTATCTTGGCTTACCAGTATTCGAAATTACGTCTCACGCTCTGCCGCAGTCAGCAGAGCAAACGGAGGCTTGGACAAGCCAGTTCGAGACCATCTACATGACGCCGTATAACGCAGTAGAACTAATGGACCCTTACATACCGAACATTCAAGTTTCCAAATGGACATCGGTTGAGACAGACGATGAGTTGCTGCGAGCACTCTTGCAAACGTACTTTCTCCATGACTATGCGAATTACACTTGTTTTCAGAAAGATATCTTCCTCCAGGCCATGAGAGACGGCGATACTCGATTTTGCTCTCCTTTACTCGTCAACGCTATCCTGGCCAAAGCATGTGTAGGTCACGAGAACGCAATAACACGTGGATCTGCTAATTTCTCTCTCAGCAGAGTTATCGTGGAGCCACCCAACGTGCCCAGTTTTGGAGACCAGAGACTCTGGGCTACAGGTTCCTCGTAGAGGTGAAACGACTCTGGGAGCTGGAGAGCGGTAAGGTCAAGCTCACCAATCTGCACGCCGCAATGGTACTGCATGTTATCTATACCATTGACGGGATGGATCAAATCGGAATATCCTATCTGCTTCAATCGGTTCAATTGTCACAGAGCCTGAAGCTTTTTGCATTGGAGCAGGAGGAAGGGAGAACAAGGACTGCCCGTGTATTCACGGCTTGGGCCCTATATCGCTGGCAATCGTGGGTCTTTTTACTCCATACTCTACACAATCCAGAGGAGAGGCTGATGAGCAGGCGATAGAATGCAGGCCTTCCATAACTCTAGAGCTCCCCTGATCAGGGAGCCTCCAGCGACGCCAATGCCAGACCTAGGCAAAGATCCTTCGTGGTACGGAGAATTATGGCTAAGATATCCACCGAGCTCGACACTCGTACCAATGCACTTTGGATATGTCTATCGAGCTCAGACGGAGCTACGCCGTATTACCAATAGCATTGCCTGTATCATATCCGAGGGCCAAAAAACAGCTCGGGGTTTAATGGCAAATGAACTGGCTCATTTTCAAAAGGAACTCGACGACTGGTACAATGCTCTCCCGGAACCCATCAAGTCGCACAAGGCAGTGCTACCGTGCCAGCTTATAATGCAGTAAGTTTCAAAAAGACAATATGACTATAATACGCGGGTCTTGAAGTTGACATTTAGGCAGCATGGAGTACTGTGTACTGCTTTTCAAAGTCGCCCGAATGCTGCCAGAGGAGACGAAGTCACGCCTCACAGGTGCTGAAGCAGCCAACAATGACTCTCAACTTTCCAAAGCTGTTACGTACGCTTTAAGATGTCTCGAAACTGTACTTCGTCTCTACTACCTACGTTACAGCTTCAAGCACAGCGACCCATACCTAACCTACTTCCTCTCCATCCTAGCAAACATGACCATCGAGAATATGAATAGCGACTCAACATTCCCGGATGATATGGAAACTCTCAAGACCCTACGTGCAACACTCGTACTCGCTGTCAAAGGCCTCTACAACCAAGGCCAGCACGTATACGTCTCGTCCGCCATATGCCGGCTGATGCGGGACTGCATGACGAACGAAGATATGAATGGGCTGAGGCAGCACACGATGTGGAAGGACGAACAATCGCTGGTCCCACACTATATTAGATCGACGTGTCCAGTGACAATTGTGACACTGGGTGAGGATTGGCAGATGGAGACGGTGGAATACCTGGCCAAGAAGTATGATCAGTTGGCATCCGATGCGAATAAGATTCGAAAGTAGCATAACCATAGCGTCGGATAGGGGGTCTGAGCAGGCTGTATGAAAACTATTAACATGATATTAACATAAGTATCGATTACATACTTGAGGCACTTTAGGTTTTGATGTTCTGTTCATTTCTGCCTAGTATCCGCTCAGTGAAGCCAAGTAATTAATATATGCTTTTCCCAGTTTGTATTTCAAGTTCTACATTAGTTTACTTTGCTGGTAATATCAAGTTATAGTATGAGTGTTATATGCACTTCCCTTAGCTATAGATTGCACTAGCTTACAATATATCTATCATTTCCTAAGGTTAGCCTTATATCCTAACTCCTTACTTCCTTAACACCTTATGTGAAGACTATATACGTGGTTGTTATATTAAACCTCTTGCAGTCAAAACCTGGCCTAGTTCTGCAAATCTGATAGGCTTTGTGAGAAACAAATCGATACCACAAATTGCAGCTTCCTTCTGAACCTATCTAATTTCTGAGAAGAAATATGAATATATCGAGCTCTGCACGTACTTTGGCCTTTCGTTTCCGATACGGTTTGTAGGTAATCTTTGTTAGATTGCCTTGAGGAAGGGGATGAGGTTGCAGCGATGGCCCCTGACCGGAGTCAGAGCTATTACCCTCGGAAATCGAAATTGGAGCTAGTAGAAGTCTACGAAATTCTGAGATATTTGAAGGCAATTTATTGTCGCTGGGAGATGGATATGGACGCGAGGAGGATATGTGAGAGTATATGACACCATTGAGTGTGAGGAGAGAAAGAATGATTAGTTGGTCTGTCAGTTTATTCCCACGCAGATGTGGTCGCATTTATGCGGCCATGCCTGGTAGCATGTTTTGGTTTGGAAGTTGAAGCTTTGAAAACTGACCTCTGGAACTGTGCCTCAGGCGAAGCTCCCATGATCCAGGAGTAAGATGCTGGGAACGTGGGCAGACCGAGAAATTTAGCTGAGCACAGTCTGATGATGGCTCGCATCCACAATCCTATGTTAGCAACCGCTAGGGCAGAGATGACGTTGCTGATACATCATCCACACTATCAACGATGTAGATTTCATTCACATAAAGGAAGTATTTTCCTGTGCTTGAAGTTTGGCATTCACATAATGTAAGTAACTGATCTCAATACCTTATCGCATCATTCTCGTCAGTCTTTGTCTCATCTTTTCCTCAAACATCTGGCTCCACGTTAATCGCATTTGACATATCTGGAGGGCATGCGAATCGATACCGCCCATTGCTCCCTGACTCGATGCACGGAGGCCCCCCTGAGGCCCCATCACCAAGAATCGCAATTCGTAATCATTCAGTCGTCAAGAGAGCCTGCGGGGGTTGCAGGCAACGCAAGGCCAAGGTTCTGTTCGCAAGCGACTTTATGAAGTTAAAGAGCGACGAACTAACAGGACGTTCATAGTGCGATGGAAAGCGCCCCAGATGTCATACGTGCCTTGCGGCTGGATAGGAATGTCGATATGCTGCTTCTCCAGATGAACTTTAGGCAGCTGTCGTGCAGCGAAGAAATGATCTGCTTGAGAAGCGAATAGTTGACCACGAACATCTATACGACTCGCTAAAGACGCGGCAACCAGAGGAAGTACAAGAGATACTTTGCCAGATCCGGGCTGGTAAGGACATTAAATCTATAACTGAGAACTTCCAAGAAGGGAGCCTACTCCTCCAGCCTACTTCTCCTGCAGCATCCCACGCTCCGCTGTCGACAAGTCCAGGCGCTACACCTTCGAATCCTGTGGCTGGGAATAGTACCAGTTTCATTAAGTTAGTGATGTAGGTCTCAAGAAAGGATTGAAATTCTTTAATAGTTTCTTCTGCGCCCTTATAAAGCTGCATCTAAGTCTACTTACTATTAATTTCTAATGCTTTAATATAACTAGGTTCAAGACATTAGGTAAAGCATTAAATAGATAGCTATAGTGAATATAATTTATTTACTCTTCCTAGACTCTATGCTAAAAGCTTTAGACCTTATTGTTAATACTATTTTCTTTACTGAGTGGCTAACCTAGTTGTTTATTTTGAACCTCTTAGATAGATGCTTTATCTATTGGACTGATTTGAGCCCTACCCCTTTTGTAATGCTTCTTGTAGGGTTCCTATAGTAGATGCAGCAGCTGAGGCATATTGACTTATAAGCAGTTAAGTGAAACTAAGGACTAAAGACTCTTAATGAAATTAAAAGTCTTAGGAAAAAGGAACCTACTTATTAAATGTAGTTATATATGCAGCCAGAGGTATCTGGATGCCTTAACAGTTAAAGCAAGCATCCTAAAAGTGAGATTTAACCATTGATTAAATTTGAGATACATTACAAGGAGTCTGTTTTGAAGGGAAGTGCATCTCGCTAAACGCTCAGGGGGGTAAAGGCTATAGGCATTTACCTTCGGCCCTCCGGTGAGTAGAGCACAAAAACGGTATGGAGCGGAATCGGCCTCGGGCGGAGTGATGGTACGGATGAAAGACAGGCCAAGAATTCAACCAGCTACATAAACAGTTCACAGGCTCGTTGCTCGATCTAGCTGCATCATACCTATCGATGAAGATCACAATACAGTAAACTAGGATGAATATAAAAAAAAACCTAATAGTGATATAGATTTTATAGTGCTGTCTTTCTTAAAACCATTTTCTTTTCTTTTATCAATAATAAAGTTCAATAT
>JAJJWM010000246.1:0-170467 GCA_021655865.1 Fusarium guadeloupense | reverse complement strand
GGGGGAGGGGGGGCTTTCTTTTTTAGGCAAACCATTGTCTAGCAGGCCACCAGTATCGTTTTTATGCATGCGTTTAGTATATCTCTTAGACAAACCTACTCAACACCACGAATGTGTATCACAATAGCCTGTGACACCAACGACACGACTTCACGTAACTCTTACATATGAAGCTCGTATACATCAAAAGTGGCCACATACTTTACTCACCCAAGTCGTAAACATGCCCATACGCGAGCTGATGACGAACAAGTCTGCAAGGCTTGCTTCTCGTTTGAATCTCGGTCGGTTGCAACGGCATGCTATAAACCATCCCTTACTCAGACACTACTACATAGTACGATACTCAGTATTCAACTGACAGCTAATGACTTGATACACTGGTATGTTAGGGCTAGATCTATCGTCCCACGAAACATCTAGAAAAAAAAGGCCGCCCTTGCATATGTGGGCTACGACTCACTCTGTCATGCCATGGACTTACACGTGCAAGCCATGCCTCGCAGCAGCCCTTGCGTCGTTTCTGACATCAACCACACAAGCCTTCATACCCTTTGCCATACCTCGCCCTCAACGATTACTGGAATGAGTCAGATCTTTCTTATCGGATAGATGTGCCCTACGCTTATCAGCAGTCAGGCCATCATCTCGATCGAGATATTCCCAGACCAGAAAAATTAATATCATCATGCCATTACCAAAAAGTGACAGTTTGAGCCAAGACCAAGCATAGAGGTGAGGGAAAAAAGCAATACGAATACCAATTGAGAGACGTAAAACGTGTGCAAAAGGAAAACTTGGGTCCATACCATACCACCCTCAACGGCATCCGGCGATATAAGCAGTCTAGCATGCTGCTACTATTCAGCTTTTCCCTCGCAGAAGTTGACTACTACATGACATGTCAGCACAAGATGCACCCAATCAACAACTCAAAGTGTGCCGTGAGAAGGCCCGAGAAAACAAGCCTCTACTCCCTCGCATTCAACAGGCAAATCTGTCTGCGGGGTATCACATTTTGTGTCTTCTTCCCCTGTGTCGTGTCTCTCTGGCTGGGACTGGATCTCGAACCAACTGTCGTGATCCCTTGCATCTTCTCCGTGCCTTACCTCTCGTCTCGTCTCCTCTGCTCCTACTGCATCTCGCAGCAAGTGACAGTCGATTCCCCCACCCTCTATTATCCAAGCATTTTGAAGCCCGCATGCCCTAACCCCACAAAGTGCACCAAATCCAACTGCATAGAGCCGCTTAGTTGAACCTCACAACGTCAGTCAAGCCGTCCCTTGCTGTATGTACATCAGA
This sequence comes from Fusarium guadeloupense, assembly GCA_021655865.1. Classification (NCBI taxonomy): domain Eukaryota; kingdom Fungi; phylum Ascomycota; class Sordariomycetes; order Hypocreales; family Nectriaceae; genus Fusarium; species Fusarium guadeloupense. The sequence goes on along the minus strand of JAJJWM010000246.1, from coordinate 169,165 downwards.
GTCCACCTAGTTGAGACTCTGTACGTACGACACCCCTCTAGGCAACTTTGCTTTTCCTACCCAAACTCTCCGACTTCAAACAGCGGTTCAACATGTTTCAAACATCCACTTGGACATCTCCAACGTCCTGTATTCAGATCAATCTGATTGGCACGATTCGTCTGTAGAGGCCATGTCTCGCTTTTCAATTCACACTGGTGATTCAAGACGTCACTAACCCAGGGCAAGATGCAATATCTAGGCTGCTCAGCGAGTAGACCTTGTTTGCAATATCATAGTCTACACCGCCCACCCAAAAGTCCTCCAAGTCCTTGCACTCTGTGCAGGATGCATAATCATTGTCATATTGGTGCACGACCCTCGCATAAGGTGAATGTAATGAATCATATCATGTCATGACATGTTATCAAATGATAGGTATTATTAATTTTTTTTTTCTTTTCAAAAGAGAAGCCAGAGAGAGAAGAGTGACAAGGGTGGCAATGGTCCGGCGGCGGCGAGAAAAGAGACTGCAGAAAAAGAAAAGAAAAGCAAAAAGAGAAAAGATGAGAACGAACAAAGCAGTTGGTATCCGTACATCGGTACAATATCAAACACCCAACAGGCAATTGTAAGGAAACTTAGCAAAAAGCCATGCCTGCACTCTACCAACCATCAGTGGAGTTGGTTCATCATTCAGAGCTGCTGTATCCGTACCGAAATGACAGCCCGTCTTACCGTATGTTGGTAACTAACAATATAGTACTACTCAGAGTACCTTGCCTAAATCTCTGGTTAGTCAATGTTTGCTCAAGGTTGTTCAAGGTTGTTAGTTGCGGATCGCGCCTCGTAACTCACGGGCTGGTCCGAAGCTACCGTGCCATTCATTGTCATATCGTAGTAACAAACAATATACGATAATTAAAGAGAAACGCTCTTGAGCCCGGGCCTGTTTCTCCGTGACCTGACCGCTTATAGCCAAGCCAAATCAGCATCTGAATTCAATGTGCAAAAGCATAGATTGTCGGGTTTCGCCTCAATTGGTTTGAATTGCACTGTCGTATCGAGCACCCGCTTCGTCTCGCTCACCCAAGTATAGCATAGTAGTGGCCCTCTATCCGTAGAACGCATAGACGCATAATGAGAGCATCCTAGCCTAGATGCCAATGCAATGCTTGCTTGCTTTACCAGGATTATGTCTCCATAGGAAGCAATCAACGTACACCCGTACCTGAGACAGTTCCTTGCGGTGTGAAGAAAAGCTTGCAACAAGCTGTCGTTTCTCTTTTCTTTCCCTTCTTTTCTTTGCCTCCTCTGCTCACGGACCACGGCGGCAAAGGTATCATCCTCGTCTGCCGTAGCGTGGAACCACATGTGTGTGTGTTGAGTTTTTCTTTTTCCTCTGCCGTTGTCGGTAGCTGTCCCATCCAGAATGTGAGTGTCCGAGCATGAGCATCCGGTTGTCTGAGAATTTTCTTTTTTTGCCTCTTTTCTTTTCTTTCCCTGGCCTTGCCTCGCTAAGTTGAACCAACCGAGTTATGACGGCTTCGTCGGTCTGTGTGTTCTGTGACGGTGCATGAGCTCTGTAGTATTATTATTTCTTTGCCCATGACAACAGTCGGAAATTGTGGTCCTATAAAAAGCGACCAAAGTGAGGCTGGCTGAATCAAGAAGCAATCATTGATATCACTTCTCACTCAAGCTGATTGAGCAAACAGAACAACTCCCAGGCTCTGATACGTCTTATCGGAAATAGCTATTTCATCTTCTTTCCGTGGTGTAGACTAATAGCCATACCATGCATGCTAAACATGACAATTGACGCACGGAGCCAGAGTTCGCCATCACTCACTTCTAGGACGTCTTGAGAAATGCGTTCCACGTGGACTGGCACTCAAGGTCATGAGCACGTTGGTCTGTGTGCTTCAATGACCGTGCAATACAGTCCAGTTGATAAGTTGCCGTAGATGGTACCGATCAAAGACCATTGACCTCTAATAGTCTAAAGTTGCACTGACGAATCCCAAGGTTGACAGGTAGCATGATTATACCCTGCCGCCTGTTTTCTGTATAGGCAAACCATGCTGTCTCTTGAAGCTCACTACCCGTATGCGTCAGCGGGACCACCTCGTACTGAGTGAGTCGCAGGACGCAAGACGCAAGACGCAAGAAGCAAGAGTTTGACTCGTGCAAGTCACAGTTGAGCGAGGTCCCTTAGTTCCCACCCAATAGATCGTCGGCATGGATGCTATCATGAACTCAACCCGGCCACCAGTTCATACTATCAACGAGGTAATCTCGCCTCGAGCTGGGGTGGGATTTGAAACCTTCGAGAAGTCCCAAGGACATGGTCGGCGGAATGGCCAGTCGGCCACGCCAAAGGGACGTGGCCTAGCGCTGGTCCCGGGATGCCACCCTAGCCTGCTATACCAGGGTACCCTAGCCACGAGCTGATTTTCAAGTGCCTCCACAACGTATCCGTTCCGTTGACTGAGCATGGCACTGGCCGTTGTATTGACTCGCGGTGAAGCGGACCATTCATGGCATGCAAACTCACCACGTCGAAATATCAACTACTAGTTCAGTCGTAGGAATGTCTGGATCATGCGTGAATCCTGTCAGCCATGATATGCAATTTGTAGAATACAACCCCAGTTCCTTTGAAAGACCATCTGTGGAACATATCAGACATGGCATTTCCCCACATCTTGCTGTGCAACGCATGAACGTTCTGTATTAGCTTTTCGGAGTTTTCTGGAGACGCCATGGCTAATCAAGTTTCTGATACATTTCTACTGCACTCATATAATGCAGACACCTTTCGATACCTTCAATGAGTTCGCCACGGCAGCACCACCTTGCTGAGAAGATGAGTCGTCCAAGGCCACTGAGTCAAGGCGGGCGTTCTCATCGAGCTGAACCATTGACTCGGGTGCAATCAATTGACGTCCAAGTCGCGGGAAGAAGATACTTTTTGGGACTGGCCAACACGAGCTAAGTCATACCTAACTTGGGTGTATCTGAGTCTAAGAGAGGCGATCTTCCAGAATCATACCAAAACGTACGGCCCCACGTTAAGCGAGTTAGACACTGATTCGCTCGAAAACTGCTTTTTTGGCCGGGCTGAAATCCGGGGAGCGTCCCAAGGACCGGACGACAGGGGTCATTATAGTTCAGGTCCCCGGGGGACCTTATCAACGAGACTGGCTGGCCACACGGCTACCTATCCGGGCCGTTGCCAAATCTCCAACACAAGGGTACCATGACCCTCTAGTTCACCTCTGGCAAGGAAGACCCCTGATATGATGGGTCCGTCAAGCACCCATGACGGTCCGTCCATCAGGGTCCCATTCAGTGCCTGACCCAGGGAAAGCCAAGCATCTCGCTTCCAAAAGACGCTTTGCCGGGACCTCATGATGGTACTGACGGACGAGTCGAAAGGTGTAATTTGGGGTGGTTTGCAGCCCCGGATTGATTGTGCGGGCCGAAGTGTCCGCTTCTATGATTAACATCAATTCGACGGAAACCTCTACGAAAATAAAAAATAAAAATCTCATTGACAGAGTTAATTGAACCAGTGCACAAGTTTTTGACGAGACATCTTCTCTTGTGCACCCTGGTATCCGCGGACACGGGACGAGATTCCCTGAGCCCTGAGTCTGGGGTGAGTTGATGGCAGGCCTGGAACCAACCAAATCCAGCACGTCGGATCCTCTTGCCTCGCTCTGCTAATGAATGGGGTGACATGGTATACATAGCAAGCTGCTCACTGCGGATCGTTAGGTAAGACTCGGCCAAGCTCGCCCATCTCTACCAACTGTTATTGCACCAGGCTGCGTAAAGCCGGCTCCGCGAGGCTTAAGCCCAGCACTAACAAGAGGATGGGGCTATTGCTGTGTCCTCACTTATCATGGCCTGTGCCATCATGTGGTCTCTGCACGACGGCGGTGTCGATAGCTTCAGGGCACGTTCCCTCAGTACTCTACTTTCTCGAGAAGACCCGCGGAGAGCATCAGTGGAGCTGAGAGCTCAAGTCAGACGGACTGTGTCCGTATCGAATGGATCAAATTGCTCAGCGGCCGGCAAACTATGATACGCGATGGTACGTAATTGATGTGAATTATTGATGCTTTTGTGGCAACCTCATGGGCCTTGCTATTAAGTATTATATTTGTATTGTTGTGGCAACCCATGTGAGTTGTAGTAACCAGTCCGTTGGTGAGCTTGATGTGATACGTATGTGATTGACGCGTGATGATGCACTGGAAGAACAAACTGCGTGACTACCTACCAACATGAGATAGCGTCCATGTATGTAAGAGAACTGTTTGCGGCACAATGTCAAACGGTTTGCGAAGGATTTCATCGATGTGGCGGCCATCCATAACTGGCCGATACTGTTCCTGCATAACGGCGGTCACGTCTCAAGGCCCTGGTTGCTGTAATGTACCTGTCGCTTTCTGCAGCAGAACCTTGCCATGCAAGGTACCAAGCAGTCAGAGTTGCCACTTCGACAAGGGCCAACGAGGGCGTCGCTTTACTAACGCCAAGCGGTCCCAAAAAGACATCCGAGCTGTCAATAGGGCCTGGCTGACACCCCAGAATCGCCAGCAGCCCGGCTGTTGGAGGCGAACTTCATGAATAGCTGTTAATAGCCAATGTACTTGGCAATATAGAAAGAGCTTCGGTTTAGAGCAAGCCGTCAAAGTCCGTCAGGACAAGGCCTGTTGATGATCGTAGCTGATCAAACTGAATGTAATGTGATATATCCGTGATTATCGTCGCGTCGAGCCTCAATGGCCTCAAATTGACCTGGGATGATGCACTCCGTAGGCTACGTACCTTGGGTTTAGTGGCGACGATCGACAACCGGCAGATGGGCTTGAAAGGCTTGAAAAGCTTTGCTTTGGGGGTCACTGAGATATCGCCTAAACACCTGGTCTTGCTGGTGCACATTTCCCTCAGACAGCATGTGCGGGCGCACCAAGTGCATGAGCACAAGCACAAGCGGGACACAAGATGGAACCTATGTTTGACCATGGATGGTCTTATGCATATATGTGCCTGGGGTGCTTGTGCATATGTGGCTTGCATCAGGAAATGAGATGTCGATTTGTGCCTTGTTTGTGCGTCGAGACGCGTCCAATGTGCTCCTTTGAGCAGGAGGTTCACGCGCTATACCACATAATGTCATCTTGGTATGCACTGTTCCTGGCTAATGCAACCCCAAAGCATAGTACCACCATCAGACACCGCGACTTTGTGCATCAGCTAGGGTTTCAGGTTTGGGGATAACCTTATGCTGGCCAATAGGACACGATCCGGGGCATTCTAGCCTGGCATAGTCGGGCGGCCACAATTCGGTCGTGCCGTTCATAATGGGCAAGGCTCGAGATTATCAGATATCCACTTTGTACTCGTCCGTAACGTCGTCTGGGTCGTCCGCTGAGGGAATGGTTGAGGGTTGTGGGTCAAACCACCATCACGAAGATTCGAGCTTGATAGTGAGGCGGTAGACGCAGAGACATCGAGCGGAAACCAAAGAAGACGGAGACAGAGAGGGTCATGTCACAAGATCTCAAATATCGACACTAAAGCTTGAGACTGTGCTTGGATACATGGACCGATGTCTTGATGACCGAACATGTTTCATCTCTCGATTATAAGTTTGACAATTGAGGGTCCTGCGCCGAGGCTTTGGGTCCTTCTGGAACGTCGAACTTCCGAGGCCAATACTGCGGCCGCTTTCTGGGGCGGACAGTCGCATGGTTCTGTGTCGACCTTCGGCCATTGAGTCTATTGTGAACAAGCTGGTAGTTGCTCCGATTGGGATCCGGTATTCGGTGACATTTCCATACTGAGCCAGGCGTTCCAGATTGTTGGAAACCACCGGCAGGGTATTTGCTGCCGGTCTGATAGGTTGACATTTCATGCTTGGTGTAAAAACTCAAATCACTGCTCGGTTGCCTTATACAGATGCTAGATATGGTATAGGCGATGCCCATTCTCGCGGCCAGAGGGTCCAACGGGAAACCAAACCCTGGTCCCGGCTACCCGTTAAGGATTCTCATGTCCTAAATCGAGCTCTTGCGTCTCCCACCCACCATATGACACCATAACAACAGCACGTGAAGTCACCGAGGGCTGTGAAGAAGCATCAATCAATTTGGACAACGAGCGGGGCCTGAAAAGAATTGTCAAAGTTGGGATGACAGCAGCTTGGTTAGAGATGAGGGAAAAGGTAGGTAGTGATTGGCAGGGGAATCGGAAGCGTACCTAGTGCGTCCGGGACGTCGTCGTGGAACTGTCCGTGTTAGTGCAGATCTCGATCTGATGAGTTTTCACCATGTGGCCTGCTTGATCTGACTCGCTGTGGGCGCAATGGTGAGACGAACTATATCCAGCAAGCTGGAACCTGAAGGCCCCGTGTTATGAAGTAAGCCATTCGAGTTGTTTGGCTCTTGACAACCGTCATAGTTATGTATGAGGGCGGGGTTGGAGACGTGAAGCGGCGTCATGTTTGCTGCTGCGCTGCTATTGTTGTATGTATGTAGACTTGCTCTTGTCCAACGAATTGCTTGACTCAATGTCCTAGCCGACGGTCTATTGTAGAATGGCGCGGTTGTACCCACGATCCGTGCACTGGCTCCATGGCGGTCGAGGGGATGTGAGCTCGAGACGCTCTTTGGCCTTGTAGGAGAGCATCGGCGGACCAGCGACGAGTAAAGGCAGCCCGGTGCAGTGGGTGAACAGGCTCAATTGAACGCCCAGACCTGACGGGATAAAGCATAGAGCCAAGGGCCGGAGGGTAGCTGGCTGCATTAAGGCTTGCCAGAGGCCCTGGATTTCTGTGATGGATGTTTAGGTGGGGTTATCTTTGACGTTACATTTAGAAGTCGTATCTGCTTCCTCGGGCAGGACCCTTTGCCAATTTGACAGCCTATCACTAGCAGGGACGGATGGCTGGGTCGCTCTTGCCCTTATTTGGAAGTGTCAAATTACCTTAATTGCAAGGAAGTCAGATAGCAATTACCTAAGATAACCAAATGCTGGACGATCGCATGATTGAAGTGACGCTGCTCAACCCTTTCAATACCGCACATGATGGATATCTTGAGTCGGTATGGAGAAAGATCCAAGGCATTAGCTCAAACGCTCTAAACGGTCAAACGCCTCCGCCATGGCGGCGAGACTCAGTGGTGCCTTATGCAAAGAACTGAACTGTGCAGCCAGCGTTATTAGCTTGAGGATAAGAATTACGCAATACGGCTCGCCCATCATCATGAGCCATACGCAATAGATCGTCCACTATCCCCATCCACAACTGGCGCGCCGCGTCTGAGTTATGGGTCGATCGATGTTGGTGTTGCAGAGAATAATTTAATGTGAGCTCAGGCTTAGGTACGAGGAATAGCACCTCGTACTAGTGTTAGCTTGGCCCAACTTGGTAGGTGCCGTTGACGCTCCGTCCCGTTTTATGCAGACATGAGACGTCCGCCAACGTCAGAAAGCCTACCCGGGTTTGCCGCATAAGAATTAGTTCTCAACTTGGGCGACGAGGCTGTGTCATAACGAAACTAACATTTCGTACCTAAGGTGCCCAATTTTAGGAGCCGATAACTTCGTTGTTCATCAGTTTAGTGGCCCACATGGCAATTATTTGGCAATGGATATGGATGAAGAGGCATCCAATGGACAAAGCCTCTAACTTGGAGGATTACCTATTCGACTGAGAGGTTACAATCTTTCGAGAACTTAATCATAAACTGTCTACTAAGCACTTGACTCGAGAACAATCCGCTGCCAATGATAGTATCGATAGGTTGACAAGACTTGTTTCTAATACCCTATGCGAACTCATAGATAAGCATGCAGGCAGACAAGGAACAAGGCAATCAGCCAAGTAACCAACGACTCGAAAAGCAATCATAGCAAGTTTGCCAAACTTGATTGCATGAATGTCAAAGACGACACCTACTCGATCAGTGGACGAGCTACCCTTAGGTCAAACATGCTAACATCCTCCAAGGCTATTGTGTCATCAAGCTTTGGTTTCCGTTGGTTGTTTCAACTTGACCAAACAAGCGTTCCAGTCAAGCTTCATATCCAACCAAAGGTCGAGGCAGCCCGTCATCACTGCAGGTTCCCTCCAGCTTGGGCCGCGAAACCATGACAGAGCTGTGATGGGCTGAGTGACGTCGAGCGGTCCATAAAGTCAAGTGCCTGCGTATCCTATGCATCAACCAAGCAAGTGTCCGCTTCGAGGTGATCAACAAGTCCAAAGTAGCAAGTCAGAGAGCTTAGCAGCTCGTCTGTACCTTGCATTGGACGTCCGACAGTGCATCGGGTGGATGTGACACGAGATAGTCTGACGAATGGTTGGTTGCATATAAGTGAGGGTCGACATGAGGAGGTACGCAAAGCAGCTCCGAGTGGACAATGTCTGACTTATGCACAGCCCGGACCCATTATGAACGTGCCCAATCTTCATTATTTACCTTAGCACGCATGTTATTTATTATTCTGTTACAGCGAGGCGCGGCGAATCCAATGCACGCTGATGCACGGCGACTCGCCAAGGCACCTATCATTGAGCGGGATTATGCAGCCCTTGTGACGCGGTTTGCGGTTTGCGTGCCACCTGAGGAAGAGGGAGGCCGCTGATGGCGAGTGGCATTGCACCATGGCGCGCCTAGCCTGGGGTCATGGCATAACTCGCAGCGCGTCTGGCATCCTGAGATCCCCACTGGTGGGTGACAAGAGGACGAAGCATGCAGCGCAAAGCCATGCAAACGAATGGAAGGGATAAGACGAGGGATGAGAAGAAATGTGCGCAAAGAGATGTGCTCATCACCAAAATGGCGGTTGTAGCATTCGTTCCGTTCGTCGGATGTTTACCTACCATATCTAATCAACCGCGGAAGGCTGGATTGTGCTGAGCACACACACATATCACAATACGCGCGTACACAAACTATCCAACAAAAACCAAAAAAGATGACGGACTACCTACACAAAGGGCAAGACATGAGAGTTGTGCACACTCGCACAGAGGTCTTGCACAACAAGCGACCGAAGCTTTTGGTGCCATCCATCACCCTCCTTCTTCGGCTTTCGCATCCACATCCTCATCCATACCTTATCCACTACTTTTATGGCCGAGCTCTCTATTCAGTCGGGGCATGGGTCGTTGCATTGGTACGAGACTGGATAGGCTTCGGGGGTTACTCTCATACCGCGGCGGACCATCCGGCGACGGGTAGGCTCGAGGTTCCCAGCAGATACCGTCCAGAATTAGAAAAGCCCAGTGGCTGCGCCATAGTGGTGTGGATGGGACATGGCCCGTACTGGCAGAATCCATGGGCTTAATGTGAAAAAAAACGAGGGACGCCCAGGCCCGCACCTGATGTTTCCCTTGCCCCAGACATGACTTGGGTGCTTGGACAGGGGTCCGGGGGCTCTCTGCCGTCTGGCCCGCCGCTGGATGGGATGGGCAATGGGATGGGGGGCGTGGATAGATTGTGAGTGACAAGGCCAGAGAGGGTAGTGGATCCAGAGAATGGGATGTGGTGGTGGTGGATCAAGATCCACAGCTCCCTGACCCTGGCTTCGTCGAGTGAGACACGACATGGAGGGTTTTCCAACTGCCTATCGAGCACATCTAATGGCCTCGTCGTCAGTACTTATCACTCCACGGTCCCCGTGCTTGTCCATCCTTCGTTTCCCTCCTCATCGAAAGGTATGATCGACGGGTCTGTGTAATCCTCTTTTCTCTTTATTGCCAGGTTCTTCCTTCTTTTGTGACTCGTTCTTATTTGCCGGATATCCTCATCTTCGAGAGTCCCTTCACATTCATTAACAACCTCTTGCGGCACTCTCGATACATTTGATAACTCTCTTGCTATTGTCTCTACTTGGCTTCAGAGTTTCCATGTACAACAAGAACGTCCCCAACCAACACATCTAATATACCAAGTCACATCTCAGAGACAGTTCTTGCAAAGACTAGTCGTCCATTCTCTTGAGCAACATCAAAAGGAACCGATCACCACACCATCATTAGGCCGACTGCCAGTCAAGCAAACTATACATCAATACCATACCAACACATTTAATATCTAAATACACTAACACCAGAGCCAACTCTATCAAGGTATGTGGAATCCTCCAAATACCAGCATGACGGTGCTGTGGCTAACACGATCATGTCTAGCAGCAGAAATGGATTCCACAATGATGCCCCAGGCCATTGGCCAAGCACCTTTCTATTTCTACAACCCCGAGTCCAAGCATGATATGCGACAACATTATCCTCAGCAGCAGATGCACATGTATCCCATGGTCCCCACGCTGCCTTCAACCCCCGTCTACTCTCGACCCAGCTCAGCCAGCAACTCTCAGCCTCCTACTCTGTACAGCAATGGCCCCGCCGTCATGACTCCTACTGCCTCCCCTCAGCCCATGTCGCATAAGCCCGCCATTCTGCTTGAGAATGAGCTGTACGAGAACCCTTACTTCCCTTCAACACCGCCTCTGTCGACTTCTGGTAGCACCATCGGCAGCCCCAGCGCCTGCGAGGTGCTCCAGACTCCTATGAACCCTATGTTCTCGGGCCTTGATGGCATGGACGGTTTCAAGGAGGGTCTCGAGCCAGTTGAGACGGCAGTCCTTGACTGGTCGAGCTGCGGATCTCCCCCAATGACGCCTGGTAAGTTTGCCATTCCTGACATTCCCCTTCCACAAAGGACAAAATGGCATCGTGCAGCAAGATCGGGCTTGAGCCTATTTTTGGCTTTGGTTGCGGGAATTGGTGGTGCTGACGTTGGCTGCCGCTACCCTAACCCAATCATTACCTGAGGCGCAGTCCTGCAGTGCGCTGTCATAGCACCTGAAGAGTGGAGCAGTTACGGGAATGGCCTGAGGCTAACTTGTCGCTCACAGTATACCTTCAATCTCAACTCGGCAAGGTTCCCTCTCTTAGCAACACCGCCAGCGACCTTGTGTCCACGCCGTCGCTTTCTCCCTCACCCGCTCCCTATGCGCGATCTGTTTCTACTCCGGATTTGGATGTCGACTTCTGTGATCCAAGGAATTTGACTGTTAGCACTGGTAGCGCCGTCAACACTACTCTCGCTCCCGAGTTGAACCTTGATGAGATCAAGGTTGAGCCCAAGCCTGCTGCCACCACTCAGTCTTTTGACTTCAACCCTGCTGTTCCTCACGGTCTCCCTACCTTTGAGGACTTCTCCGACTTTGAGACTGAGGACGACTTTGTTAACAGCCTTGTCAACCTTGGCGAGCTGCCTGCTCCTGCTGACGTTACTCGACCTCGCGCTTGCACCGGTTCTTCAGTTGTCTCTCTTGGTCACGGTAGCTTTATTGGTGACGAGGATTTTTCCTTTGACGACAACGAGGCTTTCCAGTTCCCCTCTCACCCCAGCCCTCCCTCTACCTGCGCTTCTGAAGGCTGCCACCAGGAGAAGCGTGTCAAGAAGACTCACTGCAAGGACAACCAAGCTGGCCCAGTCATGAACGTTGCTGCTACCACCACTGAGTCGGGCAACGCCCAGGAGTCCTCCAACCAGGCCGCTGATGCTAGCGACTCTGGTGCCTCATCTGGCTCCGAGGGTACACCCGCTCCTATGCCCGCTCCTGCTAACCGCCGCGGACGCAAGCAGTCCCTCACTGAGGATCCTTCCAAGACCTTTGTCTGTGATCTTTGCAACCGCCGTTTCCGCCGCCAGGAACACCTCAAGCGCCACTACCGCTCTCTCCACACCCAGGAGAAGCCCTTTGAGTGCAATGAGTGCGGCAAGAAGTTCTCACGAAGTGATAACCTCGCTCAACACGCCCGAACTCACGGAAGTGGTGCCATTGTCATGAATCTAATCGACGACGACTCCCATGCTTATGATGCTTCCATGGTTCCTCAGCCTGCAGACGATTACAGCAACTACGGCAAGGTCCTTTTCCAGATCGCCTCTGAGGTTCCCGGTAGCGCGAGTGAGATGTCTTCGGACGAGGGTAGTGACCATGGCAAGAAGAAGCGCAAGCGATCCGACTAAATAGCCATGCCAATCAGACATCATCATACACGATCAAGAAAGTCGGTTGACTATCTTGACATACGCCCGACACGACGCTGACGACCTTCTTCTTCTTTGGCCATCCGCAAAACCTTGACGGTGGCATTTGGGTCACGGAACATTTTCCATTTGGGTAAAAGGGAATCATCAAAAAGAGTGCAAGCGGTAATGAATGCATTTACACATCGTCACAATACCTGTATCAACATTTTGCAAGGCCTCGCTACGCATGACGACACTAGGGAGGACATTTTGATTTTATCGACTTCTTGTTTTTTTTTCTTCAAGAACTGCATTGCGATCGTCAACTGTGCATCTTGCTGGTTGAGCATGGTTAATTGGGGAATTTATTAAACGGATACTGGCGCGAAAGGGGGAAAATATTTGGTTCGAACTTTTGGGAAACCACACCTTGCGTCGAAACGAAGGTGATGGATGAGTTTGCCAACGACAATGACCACCATAAAATTGGCGGCTTGCCGTTCTTACACTCGTTGTAATCAACTTGGTGGGCCGGAAGCTGGATCTGATGGCGCACCAGGGCGACGGTATCACTTGAGAGCCATGGGGAGACGAAGGTGTCTTTTCCATATTCTTGTGTTTACTCTACTTCTTTGTCTGTCGTTTGCCTGTTGCTGGATTTAGGGATGTCGAGTACAGGGCTGTGCTGGTCACAATCATGACAGGCACTCATTCTTCACAACATTACATGTATACACTAGAAGTTTGATCAATTAATTGATCAACAATTTATACAATGCTGCCATCCATATCTGAATCTCTTGCCGTGTTCTCATGTGTTTCCTACTTGATGCCTACTAATATCATGACTTGAGTCACAGATCAGAACATATAATCTATGAAGGTTTACGATACATTGGTACGTTCTCACGGTATCCCACTTGACTAAATCACCTGTATTCGTAATCCGCTATCCTCAGTGACATCCTTCGAGCCTGTAGTCTTCAGCTCAAAGTTGCATGTTCGAGTCATGGTAATTATGGTGACGACTAGTGATGACAACAGAGGGAGCCCATTCAAGATGCCTGCCAAGCTTTTAGAGACGGCGGTAGCACCCGCGGGACCTTGCATAGACCCTGGATGAGCCACTGACGCATTGGAAGCTTAGCCACGATTCCGATTCTAATGAGCTGTTGTTGGCGTATGGTGTTAGTCTGAAGTCCGGAGCTGGTCCCTTCTCCTCGACGGCGATTTCAGTCGACACTAAAAATGTCAAGTTCGATTGCGATCTTGTGTGGCGCCCGGGGAGTCTAGCCACCACAACCTTGTCTAGCTGTCTATTCCATCCGCGCTGGCGTTGGCGTTGGCGTTGGCGGTGAAATCCTGGGATAGCGCTCTCTTGGGGGTGGAACTCATTCAAGAACTTACTCGCTCCTCCGACGGAGACAGAGGTCAACTCCATCATGCCGATGGATACAGATGATTCACCTCGCATTTGACTTGCTGCCTTTCAAGATCCTCAACTATCCGGGCTGTGCCGTCTTGGGGTGATCGTCGTGCCGGGACGACTCCGCGTTCAACGCGAGAACGGCCGAGATGAGTCGATATGGGGCGAGGAGATTGCACGGGACAGGATTGACATTACAATACGGAGAATGTCATCGATGGCTATTCACACCTTCCAAGGTTGGCTTCCGGCTGGTCAGGCTGAAGTGCAAGACCAATTAAGGTCGTGGTGAAGGTTTGCTAAGTTGTAGACTAGGGAATTGTTTCTTTTTCTTGCTAGCTCAGCCAACCCGAGATGAAACATGATAAACTATCCATCAAAGAGTTGTGCTAGTCAACGGTAGGCAATTCAAGGTTGAATGAAATGGGCCCACAGAGCCGGCAACAAACAGCCTAAAACATCCACCACTAACAAATCTACTTTGCGCTATCGATACTCTTACACCACACCAAACCACGTCAACGTCAAATATCCGCACACAATTTTAAAGTAAGAGACAATGAGGCTTTCCGGACCTTCCACCGTGTCTTCTGAATCCTCGCTAAATTGCTACTAGAACACTCTTTGAGGCCTCATTCCCCGGCCGCTGTCTGGGGCAACATCCCCCAACTTCAACTAGAACCATGTCGTCTGAACGACTCAATGTCATCGCTCTAATATCAGGCGGAAAGGACAGCTTCTTCAGTTTGATCCACTGCATCGAGCATGGTCATAGGATCGTCGCTCTCGCAAATCTCTTCCCAGGACCAGGGACCTCAGGCTCAAGCCCAGACGCCAACGACTTCGCACGGGAACAATCTATGCTCCGCCAGCAAGACGCCACCAGGACCGAGCCAACGGCCAATCTCCAGACGCCCACGGCTTTCCCATATCCCCCGGGCTTTCAGCACATTGATCCGGGTGCCTGGGCACCCCAGCCGCCTGCCAGGGATGATAGCCATGACAGTCCTCACTACGGGCAGGGCGGGGAGACTTCCGACACAGACCTCAATAGTTTCATGTACCAAACCGTCGGGCACGAAGTACTGCCCCTGTACGCCGCTGCGACTGGTCTGCCGTTATATCGGCTTCCCATCACTGGACGTGCGGTCCGCCACGAGAGGGACTACGATGCCACCACGGCTGATTCCCAGGACAGCGACGAGACAGAGTCCATGCTGCCCTTACTACAGGCTATCATCTCTCGTCATCCAGAGGCCAACGCTGTCTGTGCAGGTGCCATCCTCTCAACCTACCAGCGCACCAGGGTTGAGTCGATTGCCTTGCGTCTGGGTCTTGTGCCCCTAGCCTACCTATGGCAGTATCCGATCTTACCACCCCCATCCGCAGCCACCTCCGCTGACACCCAATTGTTGATCGATATGGCCAACGCTGGGCTAGAGGCACGGATCATCAAGGTAGCCAGTGCTGGCTTAGATGAGGACCATCTCTGGGAACGCGTATCAAGCGAGACGGGCTCCCGCCGCGTCAAGAGCGCGTTGCGGAAGTTTGGCTCAGCTCAAGGTGCAGCAGCCCTGGGAGAGGGTGGCGAGTTTGAGACGCTTGTGTTGAACGGCCCTACGTCTGTCTTCAAAAAGAGGATCACAGTTCCCGAGCAGGGGCGTAAGATCGTGCGTGAGGGAGGTGGTTGCTCCTGGCTCCTGTTGGGCGGTGCACGGGTGGAAGACAAGCCAGATCCTGCAGAGGAGCCAACAGTTCGGGTCCCCGATCTCCTCGATCCGCGGTTTAAGGCCGTGTTTGATGAGGTGTCATTACCCCTGAGCCAGCACAAGACAGCCCATGTTTCTGCGCCTGCAAGCAATCCCACACCGTTTCCCCAGGACGCAGGGTCTTTGACTGGGAAGGTTGATTTGAGGCGTTGGTCCGTTCTCCCAGATCTCAGCACAAACGAGAGGTCGATCCAGGAAGAAACACTCCAGGTCGTAGAGAAGATCAGAGAGCTGGTGTCAGAGGCTGCCATACAGCCCTCACAGATCACGAGCACTATCATTGTTCTAAGACGCATGTCAGACTTTCCTCAGGTCAATGGTGAGTATGGCAAGCTGTTTCCCAAACCGAACCCGCCGTCTCGAGTGACTATTTCTTGCGGTGATCTGCTGCCAGCTGGCGCAAACATTGCTGTCTACCTTACTGCTCCTGTATCCAAAACGGCCCAGGACCGCAGTGGTCTTCATGTTCAGTCTCGGTCTTACTGGGCGCCCGCAAATATTGGCCCCTATAGCCAAGCCATAGACATTCCTGTGACAGCTCGTCATCAAGCTACAGGTCTTCGGTCTATTTCTATCGCAGGACAAATACCTCTGATTCCTGCAACTATGCTACTGCCGTCTCCATCTGAAAAGGCACACGAGCTTCAGATTGTACTGTCCCTGCAGCATCTGTGGCGAGTTGGTCAGGAGCTGAAGATTCAATGGTGGACAAGCTCTGTTGCCTACTTCCCCCGAGCCGAATCATCGTCCCATATTCAACGAAGTGCTCAAATTGCAGGTCATGCTTGGAGGAAAGCACATGGATCTCCTGATGATGAGGAAGAGGGTGATAACGGCCCCGACCTTTGGGATCTAAAGTACAATCCTGCATACATGTCACTTGGTAATGATGAAAAGGCAGGTCAAAAGTCTATTCCTGACTGGGATGCACTCACTCTCCGTCAGCAGAATGAGCCTGATACGTGCATCCCCCCTATGTTCGCCGCTGAAGTCGAGGAACTACCCCGACAGGCTGCAGTGGAGTGGCATGCGCACAATGGACTTTCGAGGGTGGAAGAGGCGAACCTGGTGATGGTTTCTTCACCCGAAGTCGAGGTCCCAGGCTGGAGAGCTTGGCATTCAATTATCACAACTGCGAGTGCAACTGTTGTCTACAGTACAGTGGCATACACTTATGACGAGAAGTCCGAGACGTTGTCCCTTGAAGATCTGAAGACAGATATGAGCAAAGCTGTGCAAGAGTCTTTCCGTCAACTTCATCCTCACGGATCAGAAACTCATAGCACATTGTCTCTGGTATACGCAGATGCTTCCCAGGTTAACTCTCTCTGGGAAACTATAGGGAACAATGGTCAAGTGGCTATCATCCCTTGTCGGTCCATCTGGTCCGCAGATGGAGAAAGGGTTGTCGTCGTGGGCCTGTTTGAAACGATTCTGATGCAAGTATCATGATTATGAAATTATGATAATTATATTGAAAAAAAAATTCTAAAAAGGCTTTATGGATATTTATGAACATATACCCGACTATGTTGTCTTATCTCGAACATTGAGTATTTCCTATAATGGGAGATATACCATTCGGCAGGGTGAAGGTATCAGACGAGGGAATCTGTTGGCCACCGACTGCCTCCTCATCAGATGACATATTGATCTTGGCTGAGGAAAACTCTCCCAAAACTTATCAAATTCTCTAACATAAGTTTTAGGCTATTGTTCCCGACATATTTTCTGAAGACAGTTGTGTGGGAAGGGATATGCTCCGGTACGCCTCAAGGAGGCCACCCATCAGATGATCAATGGTGAAGAATGATATATTGATCTCTGTAGCTATGGGCTTTAAATATCTCGCAGAACAAAACGCGGGGCCTTGAGGCTGCTGATGCTCTCATGAATACCGTCTTGGGGGTCACCAGAAATGCTGCCAATACCTAGACCAGTCTTGGCGGTGAGGACGTTTGGATAGCGGCAATGAAGATCTTATTGAAGAGAAGAACGCCTAGTTGAAGTCTAGGTAATGGGATTATACTGATATATGCTACGTTCTAAGGAGTTGCCTGAGCTCAAAGTCAATTCTCAGATCAGCGTGCGTTTCTCTACTACGTAAAGGATGTACGACCTGATTCGGGCATCTTCTGTCCCTTGGTAAAGACTAAACAGACCTCTTTCTATGGTGGCTTGGTTGACAATGGTTGCACCAGGGGAGTTTAAGGGTCCAATAAGACTAGGTAGGGATGACAGTCGGCACTTAAAGGGGATCAGATGACGGACGGGGTTAATATAAGATAGTGGAGGTATTATCATGTGAGACCTACTGTAGGCTACCTTACTTATGGTAGAATGCGAAGAGACGGTGAGAGATTCGCTGCAGTTGATTTTGGGTTAATATTGATACTTAAAATATGTAAATAAAGCTGAAAGCATTTATTAGAGTTGTGACCCAACGTTTCAAAAGCATCGTCATCGTTACGTACGGGCTGTAGTGGACGAATCGTCTTTTTATAGCGGCTGTAGCGGCTGTCATAAGCGACAATTTCATAGGTTGTCCATGACTAGCAGCCGCTCATGCATACTCACAAGCTTCAACCTCAACCTCCAAGATAACTCAATTCAGCTGGGCTTATATCTTATCTCTGATATTGTTTCATCACCTGCTAACCCAGGCTATCCAAGTCATTTTGCCTAGGTAGGTAGTCTGCGTCAGCCATGTCTGATAACGTTTCTCCCAGGGCGTCGGAGCCCGAAATCAACGCCCCGATCCGAAGACCTCAAACCTCGAATGCGCGCATCAATGAGATCCTAGAGGTAGGTGTCTTTTTCATTGTCGCATGCTGGACAAGCAAAAGGGAGGGTTTATGAGACAGACAGCCTCTGTCATGCGCACAACCATGTGAACATAGCAGCTCTTGTATTTACTTGTCCGCATCTATCTCTTCTCTCCAGCTCTCAAGCCGGTGGCGCTTAAAGAACCGCCGGCCGATCTTCCCCAGTACGACATAGCCTCCGGTGACCTTCATCAGCCGCATATTGCGTGCTCGCTCTACTCTCCCGACCGAGTCTCTCCTCACAGTGCCGTGCCCTCCCAGCTTCGACGTTGGACAAGTGCTGACATGGCAATCTTCTCTTTCCAACAGAACGCTCGTGAACGCGCCGAATCAATGGCAGCCGCTTCTCCCCGAGCTCCAGGAAGTCCCATGCTTCCGCCCAGAACCAACTCAGCCTTAAATTCCAACACCGAGGACAGCAGCGCCGACGAAGCGACGGGCTTTATCAACCGCGCCCCACCTCTCAGTTACAACTCCCTCAATGCTTCAAATGCTTCGACCTCGGGCGCCCGCGTCCGCAAGTCGTCTACTCGAACGTCGCGTCAACGGCATAACAATAACAATGGTACTGTAACGGGCCCTCGGCAGGCTGAGTCGGAAAACAAGAGTCCTTCGTGGTTGCGAACTCAGGTGGGAAAGTTCCAGTCAATTGAGCTAGAGAACAAGGGCAGTGTTGCCCGTGACCATCTCGCCATCGGTAAGTTTACTTCCAAGGCCCGTAGAAACAGTCCTGATACTATTGCTTTAGAACGAACATTCCTAGCTTGGCTGCGTACATCCCTTAGTTTTGCAAGTATAGGTATAGCTGTAACCCAGCTGTTTCGCCTCAATACATCCCTCGAAAGCGGCAATAATAGCGATCCGACTTCCAAAAGAAACCTCGAGACACTGCGGCATATGGGCAAGCCTCTGGGCACCACGTTCCTCGGAATCAGCATCCTCGTCCTATTCCTTGGCTACAATCGCTATTTCCAATCCCAACATTGGGTCATGCAGGGCAAGTTCCCTGCCAGCCGGGGCACCATCATGCTTGTTGCTTTCGTCGCCTTTGCTATCATGGTGGCTTCACTCGGGGTGGTAGTTTCTATTCACCCGTCTGAGCATGAGATATGAGACTTTGTTGCGAGGTGTGTGCAAAGTGATGTGTGTGTGATGGTGCAGAGTCAGGCTAGCAAAGGGGGTGCGGGCTGCTGACTCAACAGTCTATGAATCAATCGTGAATGCTTTTTAGTTTGTTAGCAGTGGGTTTCTTTGGACACGGCGCATTGTTATGGGATTCGCATCATGACTTGATACCATATGAGTGTTTGTGTGTATGAGGCTATCTGAAGATTAGGACAGTTTACTTAGATTTTATATACATGACAGGCTTTATAGAATGCCAATAACACCATCGTGTATCTTTAACAAATCTCATGACGGCAAAGACTGTATCATAATTAGGTTCCATGAAAGACGAAGCAAACGTCAGAGCTTACCTAGACTATGGTGGGGTCCACTCTTGAGGGGTCGAACAAGAATTGGCCAGTCTATGTACCTCACGTTGTAGGTAATATAGTAATAAATATGAAGCAATATTCTTATAATATTATATAAAAAGGTATATTTGTTTTAGGATTCAGTACTGTATTGTAAATTTCATCCTAATCTATTCTGTAATTATAATACACTTGGCCAGAAGTAGGAGAAAGCGACCAATTGTTATCCCCCCACCACCAAACAATCCTACCTTTCACTCTTACACACTTACATCCAAGCACTCACCTATATCAACCTCACTCACCCTTGGAAATAATTAATTAGCCATGGCTCCCAATACAGAACCCGTTGACATCCCCACCTTTGCATCAACCCAACTTGCCCTCCTAGACCAAGAGCTCCAGACCGAGATCAACGAGACAAGCAGCCTCATCTCCAACCACAGCCCAACAGGCCTTCAGCGCGCCGGCCTCGCCTTGACAAACCTCGTCGTCTCGGGCCAGCGCACCGGTCTCGGCGGCCGCACCGTCCTCGAGCTCTCACCGGACGCTGCCACCGGCCCTGCAGACGAGCTGCCCGAGCACGGCCTTCGCACAGGAGACATTGTGCTCGTCGCTGACCAGCCCGCCGGAAGCGCAAAGAAGCGCGAGGTCAAGGACCTGGAGAAGAAGGGGGCTAGAGGTGTCATGACAAAGGTGAGCAGAGGATGGATTGCTGTTGCGCTCGACGAGGGAAAGGAAGAAGTTGCCTTTTCAGGGAGGGTCTGGGCTGTCAAGTTGGCAGATGAGGTGACATATAAAAGGTATGAACGGGCATGTCATTACTCCTACTGAGACCCTTCATCATATTAACCGTCTTACTCAAAAGAATGAATTGGACGATGGAGAAACTACACAAGATGAGCGAGTCGGAATACTCGAGCTTCATCAGAGTTCTCTTTGGCTTGTCAAGTCCATCGCCAGTTGCCGCAGACCTAACCAAAGATGACAACGTAGGGAATCTTGACTGGTTCGATCCAACTCTCAACGATTCGCAAAAGGATGCAATCCGATTCGCCTTGGCTTCTCGAGAAGTGGCATTAATTCACGGACCCCCAGGAGTGAGTGATACAAAGTTACTCTATATGTGCATTCTCACTCATACATATCTAGACTGGAAAAACTCATACTCTCATCGAGCTAATACTTCAGATGATCAAGCTGGATCAGAGAATCATCGTTTGCGGCCCTTCTAACATTTCAGTCGACAATATTGTCGAGCGACTATCGCCTCATAGAGTTCCTATCCTTCGCCTCGGCCATCCTGCTCGCTTATTGCCATCCGTTCTCAACCACTCACTTGATGTACTCACACAGACATCAGAAGCTGGCGCTATCGTAAAAGATGTACGGTCAGAGATGGACGCTAAGCAAGCTTCCATCAAAAAGACAAAGAGTGGCAAGGAGCGCAAAGCCATCTACACTGACCTTAAAGAATTGCGAAAAGAATTTCGTGAGCGAGAACGTCGGTGTGTTAGTAACCTCATTGGCGGGAGCAAGGTCGTCCTCGCAACACTGCATGGAGCAGGTGGCTACCAGTTGCGGAACGAGGAGTTCGACGTGGTTATCATCGATGAGGCCAGTCAGGCCCTTGAAGCTCAGTGCTGGGTTCCTCTCGTATCAGCCAAGAAGGTTGTCTGTGCCGGTGACCATCTGCAACTCCCGCCAACCATCAAGTCATCCAATGCCAAAATCAAACCAGCAGTCACAGATGGCGTCAAAATCCCAAAGGGCGCCACGCTTGAAGTTACTCTGTTTGACAGGCTGTTGGCGCTGCATGGGCCCTCCATCAAGCGCATGCTCACCACGCAGTATCGAATGCACGAGAATATCATGCGCTTTCCTTCTGATGAACTATACGATTCTAAGCTGATTGCCGCTGACGCGGTGAAACAGCGCCTCTTGAAGGACCTCGATTATATGGTCGAAGATAATGAAGACACTAATGAGCCGGTCATCTTTATCGACACACAAGGAGGAGACTTTCCAGAGAAGAACGAGGAGGATGACAAAGAAACACCCAAAAAGGGTAGAGCAAGCCTACATGGCGACAGCAAGAGCAACGAGATGGAGGCGGCCCTTGTGCAACAACACGTGAAGCAGCTCGTGGATGCCGGGGTCCGCCCAGACGACATAGCTGTCGTGACGCCGTACAATGCCCAGGTACGTCCCCTATACCAACTACACCATGCATCAATGAGACATAGGCTGAAAGCAGCTCGACTCCAAGCTCGCCATTTTAGCTCCGCTCAAAGACAAGTACCCTGGGATCGAGCTTGGCAGCGTAGACGGCTTTCAGGGACGCGAAAAAGAGGCGGTAATCGTGAGCCTTGTTCGAAGTAACCCTGAAGGTGAAGTCGGATTTCTCGGCGAAAAGCGCCGCCTTAACGGTGAGCTCAACATCCCGGTGCTGAACCGGGAGGAACAGACATGAGGGACGTTTTGGCTAATGCAGGTGTATCTAGTTGCAATGACACGTCCCAAGCGATCGTTAACAGTTATCGGAGACTCGGAAACAGTACAGAGGTAAGTGATAGTCACAGCGCTATGCACTGGGCCTCAGAGCTGCAGCCTCTGGTTTGACAACTGCTGCGTAGACTGTTCCAGCCGATTACCTGAGACGAAGCATTACTAATAAGCCTGTTTCACAGAGGAAGCAACTTCCTGAAGAAATGGATGCAATATCTCGAAGATAACGCCGACTTGCGGTACCCGGATGTGTCCAACTTGATGCAAGACTGATGCTATTCCGAATTCGACTTCCCTCAGCCTTAAGCGCCAGGTGCGTGTCGTCTATACCACTACGATAGGCAATGGGGACAAAGCGTCGTCTCAAGACGGATAGTGCGGGTGTCCTGCGGTTAAAAGAGAAACTGTCAGATGTCAGCTCAAGCCGGCTGCGCTACTTAGCGATGTGCGGCGGATGAACCTCAGATAGGTGACCTCAGCTTCTCCTGAAACAGTACCTTGCTTACTGTTTTAACGACGCTTTGGTTCTCAGAGCTAGAGTTGGGGTCGCTATTCTAGAAGAACTGGCAAACATCTGAGCCTACTCGAATCGACAATTCTAAATGGTTGGGAAACCTGCCGGGGTAGTTACTCAAGAAACGCGCTCGCGACGCCATCACCGGCATCCTGGCATTGTTTCAGGTCTCAGTGGGGACCGTAATCCCTGATCTGTTTTCCATTACGGAGTACAGACTACACATATTTGGAGTGCCAGTGAAGAGAATTGTAAGAAATGACCAAAAGGAGAGCAGTTTCTCTACAGTTTCAGTGACGGCTGATAATTCGCGAATCTTGATTCTCGGCAAGGGGCTGCAGCCGTGATATGCGTGTAGAGGGCAACAAAATTCCAGGGTCTGCAAGGGTAATAGACTTGGGTAAGAGTCTAAGAGAAGACTAACATTCCAGCGCATTTACACGAATTCAGCAAGGGACTCACCGATCAGAGATTGATATTAAAATCAACGTCTGGTCGAGCTGGCTTGGCAGCATACATTAGAGGGCGCCGTTGTATCAGCTTCAGGGAACCCTGGTTCAACAGCATACGATGTCGGTTGCCAGGAACTGCCTCTAGGTTTGACATGTTCTCCGACTGAATAGGTCACTCTTTTGTTACACAGAAATGCATGCCTCTTGAGGTGATACAGTTGTTGTGTAGCAGAGGAAACCGCACAATATATCGGTAAATCCTTGAAAAAGCAATTTCTCCCAGATGCTGCACGGTGGACTCCAGAGCAAAGCAGTCGAAACATTGATTTGATTGGCCGGAGAATTACTGTGAAATCCCTGTGGCCGAGTTGCCATCTTCAGTAAAACGGCTGGCGTGAGGTGGGTTCCGTTCCTCTGATCACGGTAGATCTTCCAGCAGATCACCTTTGTAAGTACACTAGACTCTTTGACTTGAACGCCCATGGTTTTGAGCAGTTAAAACGTAGTATTTGCGTTTCCGAAAAGCGGGATTTTCGACGGAGGTATGTAGATTCAGCGAAAAAGTCTTAATCAAGATCAAACATGCCTGAAGAGGTTGTATCAGCCCTAAGACCGAGATATCGGCGAAAGCCTCAGCTTGGCTGGCTGTAGAAAAGTTGTGTATGTGTGGCTATTGGCCCGCCGTACACATACATAACCGCAATAACTAGTCTAGCTTGTGAATCAAACTGAGCAGTTTGAAACTGGGTTCGAGTGATGAACTAGCAGGCGAGGTATCGTAGTGCATGATGTCGCCAACCAATCATAACCTAACTAGGCCTCGGACGACTAGGTGTTTGAGGATGATGTGGCGTTGATGATTGGAGTCATGGTTGCTTTTTGCGGTGAATCTAACGCCATGCAAATAACTTGCATCGAAGTTTAAGGGCGCGGGCGCTAAGTGGTTAGAACCTCTGTAGCTCGCCTGGGGCCGCAGATAGTTGTGGTTTCATATCTAGCACCTAGGATCAAGGGCATCGTTGAGTAAGGTGTTGAGATAGGTAGACAAGTCAGAACGAAAGAAATCAGCTAGGCATGGTTCTTGGTCATCCTGAGGCAAGAAATGTGAAGTTAGACCTACTTATACCTACCTTAGGTACCTTAGGTAGGAGGTACTTTGGGCAATCCCAGTTGTGGGAGTGCCTTCCTCTTATTTAAATTAATTTCTCAGTGGAAGGTGCCCTCCGTGGACTATTGCGTTATCCCAACCTGGAAGGAAGAAACGAATACCTCACCTTCCTACATGTACATTCCAAGGGCGAAGCCACTATAATTTTACCCCTCGTGTTAAGGTGCCGCAATTTGCACCATTTATCCAAGACATGTCATCTCTAACAACGCCGGCGGCAAAGATATGGACGCAGTTATAACATCATTGTTGGTCTCCCTCGTTTAGGTACCTCGAACCAAGACGGCACCGTACTTAGAGCAGTGCGTACCGCTCCAATTCCTTCTAGCGAGTAGGTAGTTCGCTAGTTCAAGATTCGCAGATCGCAGACTAACGAAACCTCCACCACCATCGTTTAGAATCCAAAACTGCTCACCTAATTCTGCAGCAACTCGATAGGGACTACGTACCGTACTCGGTTACTGACAGCGAGAGAAACATGCAGGGAACCCTGTCTCAAAATGTCCCGGAATGCCCTGTCCCCGACCACGAGCCACGAGGCAAGATGGACCCCGGGTTATCGAAACCTTTCCAAAATGTCGTGCCGTCCTCCTTGTCAGTCCTAGTCGAGCTCAATGACCGTGGCTCGTGCGTTTCGATCCTGAAGGAGAACCAATCCTTGCCTGGCTTGGCTTGGCTTGGCCGACTTGGCTTCAACTGAAATGACATCCCAGGGTGAGATGCGGTGCGGTGCGGTGCGGTGCAAGTCCGTTCCGCTGGACACTGCTTCGTCCGTTCGGTTGGCAAGGGTCTGCAACGCCAGCCGCAGTTGGACGACCCCTGTCTTGGTAGCAGAACGTTGAGATCAACTCCGCTGGCTTTCCGTTGACGACGGTAGGGTCTCTTCAACATCATGTTGAATGAGCTCCAAAGCGCTGCACCACGGCTTAAGCAACTTAACCAATCAGCCATTTGGAAAATGGCCTGATCAGGAAAGCCTTCAATGACTTCAACAGCCTTCGCGCTGCTTTGATCTTGTTCACCGCTGAACTATTGGCAACGAATGGTCTGCTCCTACCAGACTATTCCATTCCCCCCGCCAGGCCCCTTGTCAACTTGACATGCCTTACAACACCCCCCTTTCGTCCTTCCTTGTCGTCCAGCGTGGCATTCAACGTCTCGTCGCGCTTCAAGAGGCCGTAAACGGTCTTGGTCCCGCAGGCTCAAGCGCACTTTTACCTGGCGTGCGTCGCATGTCCATCCTGCTGACTCGACATTAATAGGTGTCAATCGCCCACCTCGGACCGCAGCAGTCCCGTGTGTATTTGTTTCAATCTCTCTCGTCCTGCCACTCTACCTCTGGATTTCTTCTCGCCCTTCACAGACGGCAAGGGCGAATTTTATCGCGATGCCATAACCGGCGCTCCTTCTATTATCCACGCTCGTTTAGTTGTTTCACGCCGTGTCTTGCTGTGCCCTTGAGTGACGCTACAAGCTCGTCAACTAAATGATTAGACCTGGGTACCCGGTATAGATGAGCGCACGTACGGATATCAAGACCTTGTTTTATGAGCACTCCTTCAAGAACATGCGCCAGGGCACGTCGTTTGCCTTTTTCTTCTGACCGCCTTTACTTCTATATTCTCTTCTCTCACTATCGCTCAAGACTCATTTTATTGCATTGCCGGTTTCCTCTCCGATTCACATTACGCTATTCTCGACCGCGCTTCTCTCAATGAAGAGGCCGTGGAAATCTCCGCCCAGCGCTGGCAGTAGTGCTCAGCCTGGTAACGCTCAGCAGAACCTCCGTGGCAGGATATCAGGTCCCGTTCCTGTTTCAAGTTCTCTAGATGACGAATTCCCAATCCGTAACCCTGGTACCAGTATTGCGACGCCTGTGCAGGACGAGTTTAAAGAATCTCAGCCCGGGTCTGCCCTATCCAACGGCGATGGCCGCTTCAAATCCCCTACTTTTCCAGAGACTCGCCGGAATGGACCTCACACGTTCAAGGACGAGCCCAGATCGTCAATGCATGGTCGACAGTTTGGTGCCACAGCGCGGCTACAAAAGGCGGAACCAACTAGCAACGTGAGACATTCTTTTGTTAGTGCAGATCGTGTCCACACAAGGGACAAGGAGCGTCCACAACGAAAGCAATCGACCCTTCGTGGTGCTCTGGGCAAGCTTTTTAACCGCAAGAAGAAACCCAATGGCAGCGACAGTCCCAATAATACCGATTCGGAAGCTGGCTCAACGTCAATGCGCCCAGGACCTTACCGCCGATCGATAGGCGAGGATGGCCGACCAGAAGATTCTGTGCCGAGTTTGGCCCTTAGAGACAGGTCAGCTCCCAGATCACGGAGCCGGCCCTTTCCAGGAGCAGAGTCTAAGCGATCCGCATCGCTACCCATTACCGAGTTTGATCGAGCACTGAGGTCTCACTCTATTCGCCCAGAAGATGTCCGCGCCATCGAAAGTGCACGCAACTCACTGAGCGCTGACTTTAGTCTATCACAAGCCCGAATAAGCGCATCAAGATTACGTGAGTATAACCTAGCAGGCCTTTCACCACGACCTGCAAGCAGTCATGGCCGGGAGAGTCGGCAAGAGCAACATGATGAGAATTCGAACGAGATTGGACGTGCCATTACGAGCGATCTTCCTGGGATGCGTCGAAGATCACGGAGCTTATCAGGGTTGCCAGAGGCAGAGGAGGATCATGACAACACTCGTCGACGGAGTGACGAGATCAAATATTGGAGAGAAAGTTATGGCCCGGCTTTCATGCCCCCTATACCTTCCAACGACCTAGAGGGCGAAGATATTGCTCCAATGGAAGTTGAGGAGGTCCAGCATGATAGGGAAGAACATTCTCAACAGCCGCGAACAAATCCCTTTAACTTTGGTTCTTTCGCGGATATGAAGCAAGTAGGCGGTATGAAGATTACACATGCAGCAAACTTGGAGACGCGAATCAACAACCTCGAGTCCAGGGTTTATCGGTTGGAGCAGGCTCTCGACCGCGTGTGTGACACCACCCTGAATCGGCGACCACAGGTAGAACCACCAGATCGATATGCGCCTCCTGTCTCAGTGGAGGAACATTCTAAGGCAGCTTGGTCAGGCAACCGAGCGGACCAGGTCAAGAAGTATCATAGGAGAGACTTGAGTCAATCCAGCGGTCACCAGATAGCGAATCAAAGGGGAAGCATATTCCTCGATCCCCATTTCTCAGTCAATTCGACTGAGAGTAACAGGGACCGTCCTAACTCCACAACAACAATTCGTGGCGCAACAAGTCTGCCAAACATTCTCAAAGAGACTCCCGACTCATTCACAATGGATCACTACACCACACTTTTGGCACTTGTTCATACAGAACGCTCGGCACGAGAAGCTTTGGAGGCCCAGGTCAAGACGCTTGGCCATCAATTGAGCATATTATCTAATTCCGTGGCCATGGCTAGGGGATTCGATCCTCCACCAACGGCCAAGTCATTTGGCGACAGATCAGCATTTGATCACGACGACGACGATAAGATCGCCTCCTTACCGCATAGTCACCATATCGATCCTGAGGATTCCGGCATTGGAACAGGCCATGGCGATGAGAGCGAGTACTCCGAGTCATTCGAAACTCCACGTGAAGAAGGGCACAGCTTTGGAGCGTTTGGAGAAGACTTGGACAGAGAGGACCAACAGACCAAAGCAGCAAGGACACTCTCCTTGTCGCAACTCACAATGGGCAGGTCCCCTCAGAATTCTTCACAGCATCCCCGACGGGTCATATAACCAGTCACTTCTCACCCAGCCGGAGTAGCCTGCTCTATCTAGACAGGACTCACCTGCACCACATTTCCTTCCTCAATTCATCTTGCTCTTGGAGATGATATCGACTTGTACGATGTTTTGGCGGATGATTCACGAACTTTGTACAAAGGCGACATCTCTCGAATTGCCTCTTTATTTCACCTCTTTGCATCTTCCCACTTATACATTCCTTGAGAACCTTTACTTATAACGCCTATCTCCGTCATATCATGTCCAAAATCGCATTTCGATAGTCATAGCATAGCGCTCTGAACCATCTCACATGCTATATACCATGGTTTTGTTATCTAGTCCTATTTTGCTTGGAACCCTTTCCCACATTTAGGTGTCATTGTTTGGCGTACCGGGAGGTTTGGCTTGCTTGAGTGTTTTGTCATCATGGAATGAGCGCGCTGACGGAAAACGTCTATGGAGATAATTGAATCAAGAAACCAAGAGCGTCGCCCCATTTGGCACGAGAACTTTCAACGCCTTGTTTTGTGTAATTTTGCGATATCACATTCATTGTCATGCTTATATATATATGTACTCGGCACTTTCATGTTAGGGGTGATGGTCGTCCTTGATACCCCAGCTTCCTACCAACGCCATGGACTTCTCATCACCAGGCGCAAGTCTATCATCTTGGAGCGTCTCGGCAAGACAAGTCCAAGGATCCCGACCACCGCCCCATTTTAGCAGATTCTCTTTGAGCCGCTCTCCGTTCTCTCTGTTGACAGCAGCACCGTTCTCTCCTGACTTGAAAACAACACGCCAGACACGCTCAGCGAGGACACGGTCGAAGAGATAGCTATAGTAGGTGCTACCATAGCTGTGCAGATGGCCAAAAAAGCCTTGCCAACAGGTATTAGGCGGGTCTCGTGGGCCATGGGCGAAGCGAGCTTTGATATCATGGAAAACTGCCGTCGAGTCAAAACCTGAGCTCTCAAAACTTGGGGCATGGTATGCTTGGTCCACCATTGCAAGAATGATCTGGTGTTCTGTGTCGATACCCTCAAAGCGCTTGGTTAAACGGGCTCGCTCAGCAACCAGCTCATAAGGCAAAGGTCGATCTGACTTCCAGTGACGCGCAAATAAAGAGAGAACGGTGGGGTCAGCAGCGAAATGCTCCATGAGTGTAGACGGCAGCTCAGCAAAGTCAGTTGCGCAACGAGTGCCCGAGACGTTCTGGAAGCTGGTTCTGGCGAGGATAGAGTGAATGGCGTGACCCATTTCGTGGAAGAGAGTCTCAACAGAGTGGTAAGAGAGCAAGGCCGGTTCCCTAGAATTCTCGCTCTGTGGAAAATCACAGACAAGTGCGATAGTCGGGAGCTGCTTGAGCACACCATCCTTTGTCGAGATTTCCATACCATCGTTGGCAGCAATCTCGGGCGACTCAAAACTCGGCGAATCCCCATCCTGCTCAGCAGCAATTTCTGCAACTTCATTAGGAAGAATCTCACGGGAGCACCTGACGGTGAAATGAGCGGGGTTTGGTGACTTTTGTGGGCGATAAAACAAATCGCAATAGAGGACGGCGACTCGTTCACCCTTGTCTGTAACCACGTCGAGTCGTTTAACATCGGAGTGCCACGTCTCTCCAGGCAAGCTTTCCCGTGGTACAAGCCGAATACCATAGAGACGGTCAAACAGCCTTGAAAGGCCCTGTAATACTGTACCAACGGAAAAGAAGGCGCTTAGTTGATCTTGCCGTTGTCGAGATCTCATATCTGCTCGAATCTTTTCCATGTAGAAATCCCTGTCCCAAGCTTGAAGCTGGACATCTGAGAGGTTGCGTCTCTCACACTTCTTTGAAAGTAGTTCCTGCAACTCATCCTGAATGATAGGGGTATTGTGTTCCCTCAAGGCGAGCAGGAACTGCATTACAGATGCGGGTGTCTTGGCCATCATGCGATCCTTCAGAGCCATGTGACCATAGCTTTCGAAACCCGCAAGCTCGGCTAGCTCACCCCTCAACTTCAACATGGCTTCGAGATACTTAATGGTCTCGCGAGATGCAGTTCGTTGGGCGAGG
Organism: Fusarium guadeloupense; assembly: GCA_021655865.1. NCBI lineage: Eukaryota > Fungi > Ascomycota > Sordariomycetes > Hypocreales > Nectriaceae > Fusarium > Fusarium guadeloupense. Next base: position 139,153 of record JAJJWM010000246.1, on the reverse strand, counting down.
TAGATCTCTTTGCGTGTATCTTCGTCGTACACGCTCTGAAGGGCTGCTGCTGCTTCTGATCCTAGTGTAGGCAGCGTGATATTTTGTCGAACTTTCAGAGTCGCTGCTAGGCCTGGATAAAGGCCATAGAACTTGTGGGCAGGTAAAGTTAATTGCTTCTTCTCAGGTTGCATCCCTTGTACAAAGGCCGATCCTATATCGCTGATGCGCGAAGACAAATCCACGAACCTATCCCGCGAAGCCTTGGGCAAATTAACCGCTGATTTCATAAAATCCAGCTTGAGCTGCTCAGCCACTGTCTTCTCTTCTTCCGACCACACCTTTGTGACTTCAGGCATGGATAACGCTTGGTTCAATTGATCGCTTAGACCGGTCATAGTATTGAGCTGGTTCATGTACTGATAAACCATTGCCCAAGCATGGGCAGCTGCATCTTGAAATCGGGTATCGGGGTGCGTCATTCGAACAAAGTCTGAAAGATCCAGCACACGGCACAGCAGATCGCTAAGCCGATCTAGATCGCGAACAACTGCCCGGTACTCTTCTATTGAAGAGGCATTCAGTACTCTGTGGACGATCTTAGTCGCCCTCTCAAGGTTCTTTTGGGCGAATCGTAGGAAGCCATCCGGACTTGTAAGATATCGGTTCTTGAACAAGCCTTGACTCTTCTTGAGGCTAAATTTGGGGAAGGATCTGCCGGTGGGAGAGTCGAACAAACTGCGCAAAACAGCATCGTCATGATTTGAACTCGCCGAATGGTCGACCGGTGCACTCGGGGTTACAGACTGGGCTACGGCGGAGGCAACAGACTGCCATCTTCGTTGTGGAGGTTTGGTCGCATGTCGTACACATCGAGTGCAAATCCAGAGGGGCTTGCCTCTCGAGCTGAGCATTATTGGTTTATAGATAAGATGGCGAGCATGGATATATATCAATCGGGTAGTAGTGCGTATTTGTGAAGACGGTATAAAAGAAGAAGAGCAGCATGGAAAAAAGATATGTAGTAGACCAAGAATTGTAAATTTGGGGCAGCAAGACCTTCAAAAGCAACACAACATCCTTCCTTGCCTTGTCGGGCTTGCCGGCGTCGGACCCCGGGTCCTCGTTGCCGCCTTCTGTATCGGGCGTGGTATTTCCAACTCAGAAAGTTGACTTAGTCATCCCGTTCAAAGCTCTCTGAATGGCCAAACGGAATGCCAGTCTCCGTCCTAGATTTTCCGGCTAGTGATGATTGTGAGCAAGCCAGCAACCGACGTCTATCTTGAATTCGCGTGACGTCTTTCTCATCCACTCGTCAATTGAGCGCACAATGGCTTCGAGAGTGGTGTTCTCACGGGTTAGTCATGATAATTGAGCTTTGGATGAGCTTCTTCATGCTAATTGACTTGTATAGCGCTCCCTGGCACCGCTGGCAACGATAGCCCTCGGCGGCATGGCGCTGGCTCCGGCTACTGTTTTCGCTGAAGGTCCCAACGACCTCAAGGTTGGTCACTCTTGTTGCTATTCATAGTAGTATTCGAGTTTGTAAAGCTTTGCTGACACTGATACAGCGAAAACCCATCTACGATGACATCGACTTCCCCTCCCCAAATCCCGCACCCGTCACACCACCACCCGCTGTCACGACGCCCGTTGAGCCGGTTGGGGATGAGATCCAAAGGTCGCCAACCCCCACGGATCGATTGGCTGTTCAGATTGGAAGGGGCCGTCTCGCTCTTTACAAGTACGCCGTAGCTGCCGAGAACAAGGTCAACGAGACCATGGATTCGGCCTTCAACCTCGAGCAGTCCTTCACCAGCACCATCGCTTCGCTGGCCCCCTCCCGCGAGAGCGGCGAGCAGCTCATGCCTGGCGCCATCTACGTCTTGGTTGCCGCCATGGCTGGCAGCATCATCACCCGCAACCGCAGCATCGTTCTCCGCGCGTCGCTCCCTCTCGCCCTGGGCGTCGGTGCCGGCTGGGCCGTGATCCCCGTCACTATGCGCAACATCTCCGACCTTGCCTGGAAGTACGAGCAGAGGTTCCCCGTTGTCGCCGAGTCTCACATCCGACTACGAGAGAGCATCCTGCAGAGTGCCAGCTTCGCCAAGGCGCATAGCCAGGTCGGTGTGCGATACGTTGATGAGAAGGTGACGGACGCGCGGGAGGCTGTTGAGGGCTGGGTCCAGAAGGGCAAATAAAGGGTTTTAAAAAGCGAGTTGAGTTGAGATGGGATGAGATGTACTATCACATAGAGTTTCTGAACAATGTTCATTTGTATCAAAGAGCAGCTCCTGCTTAGAGCCGGCTACTGGAGGGTTGTATGTATTTTGAATAGGCAGGTCTGTTGTAAAGAAGACCGCAGATGTTACTCTATTGCCTACCTACGATCCAACAAGACGAGCTATCTTCTAAAATTCTGTAAATGTTGATGATATAAATGCTTGGAACCTGAATCCTGAACTCCACCAATGCGAATCTAAGCCTCCATAACTAAACCGTACGCCTCGTCCTATTCCTTTGCCCATACCTCTTTAGACCTTCTTCTAAACGGCTGCCGCGATTGGCATGGGCTCGGAGGGCTCAGCTTGTGTTGTAGGTCCACAATCAGAAATATCTCTCTTGCGCTTCTGTCCCTTTTCTTGCTTTGGCTTGGCTGGTGGGTTATTGGCTGCCGCGTTGGCCTTGGCTGCGGCCTTCTTCGCTGCTTTCCCCTTCAACGGCTGATCCAGACCACGCTTGCTATCGATATCACGAGCCGCTTCCATATGTTTGTCGAGTGCCAGCGCCTCGCAGATGCTCTTGTAGTTCTTGGACTGGTTGACGGGTTGGTAGAACTTTGACTTTCCGGGGACCATATTGGCGAGAAGGAACTTTGTGTTGCCGAATCGGTTATCGACATCAATGGCAGTCTTGACATAGTGATCGACCACCTCTTCCCAGGGCGCCAGTCCACCATCAGCCTCGCTCCTAAAGCAGCTGGGGTTCTTCTCTGCGGCGACTGCAATCATAGCACCGTCGGCTCCAAACTCCTCGGCAAGTTTAAGACCTTGATCCCGATTCTCAACATCTCCATTCATCAGGCAAGCAACGCCGTACTCGTGACAAACCTCCGCTATCATGCGAAGCTGTCCTCGAATGGCTCGTTCTCTGGGTCGCATGGGCGTGGTTCGGCAATGAATGGTCAGTCCTGTAATGCCAGTAGCGCAGAGGCGTCGGACAAGCGCCTCTGTTTCCGCAGCAGTATCGAGAAGCCTGATCTTGACGCTGATTCCAATCTCAAACTCTGGTGTGATGTTCTTTACGAGAGCCTCAAGAATTGCACAGAGCTTATCAGGGGTCTTGAGAAGAGCAGCACCCATACCTCCGCTGGTGCTGAAGGGCTTTGGACAGCCGGCATTAACATCAATGCCTGCAACGTCGGCAGCTACCAACCTGGCAGCCTGTACTGCACGATCGGGATCGGATGTGCCGATTTGGAAGATGAGCTTGTCCTTTTCAATCTCGGGTAGCAATCTATAGATGATGCTCTCCTTGGCATCAGGAGGAGGGTCTTTCTGGCCATGGGAGGAGAAGCGAAACCACTCTATCGTCTTAGAATCCTCGTTAAAGCGTCGAGAAGTTCCAATCATGGAATGATCAACGGTTTCGGGGCCTATGATGCTCATGTTAGTTAAATGAGATCTCTGTCTGTAGTCATTCTGGTACTACCTACCCCAGACAAGATCCGCTCCATATTTGAGAGCAAGGAGCCTTGAAGGAAGTTCTCCAGAGCGTACCATGGGCGCAAGGACAACCTTGCCACGGTAATCGACACCCCGGCGGGGGATAGGTACTCGCTTGACTTCTGTAGCCATGGATTTCCGTAAAACTTGCGTGAGCATGCCTTGGTAAGTCTGGTGTAGGTTATATCTTCTCCGGGAGCTTTCATAAATTCTCGGAGTTGCGAATGGAGGCAAAAATCGTTAGTCATCTCTTATCGATAAGCAGCGGGTCGACCCGACATGATGGTGCACCCCACGATCCATGAAGTGTCTTTGCGTCTCTGAATAACCTTAATTCACCTTAACTCTGCATCTGTAGAAAATGAGCCAAATTTTTGTTTGAATGAGGCAACACATGGAAGGCTTAGAGACAGGCATGAGTGTCATTTATGCCCCCCCGGTCCGTGGGCTTCAATCAAGATGAGTACAACGGCATGTCTCGGCGACAAGATGCTATTTGAGCCCAGACCAATGTCTAATATTGTGACGTGAGGGTGATGTTTCGGAATCATCTCATCTTGATTATCATAAATTAACATGGAACCTTGCTGGCGACGTGCCGCAAGAAGTCAATTCCTCGAGTAATCTCTTCTATTTAGATCTTACCTAAGACCTCCTTTGGAGTTGCATGCCAGCCCTCGATCCTCCTCGCTTGCATCTCTATCTCTCTGGAAGAGAATATGCTTCCTTTAATGAGCTAACCCGCCGCTGCAGACCGGGCCTTGTCATACGAAAAGCGTAAGCCCACTCAACATAAGCTTTGTGGACACAGAGAGCAATACGAGCCTTGAAGATGACTGGTTTCCGGGTTGATATTTAGGTAGCTGCTATATTTATGCATTGTGAGGCTAACAATACGAGAAGCCCATCTCAAGACGCCAAGAAATGATAATAGAACAGCCTGGCCTGTCTTGAAGAGAAGGGGGCAGGTTGAACTATTCATGCGAGGTATTGCTCAATATGTCGAGACATAACCGCCAGTCTTGGATACGCTTTGATCCAGAGTCACCGTATTCTCCATATCAAACGTGCCCTTACAGAGATGGTGAAGTGGCCGCTGAAAAGCGATCAAAGCCCAGGAGAGGGGCCTCCCATCTCTGCCCCACGTTCCATACAGAGCGCAGCCTGAGATGCTAGTGCTTGTGCTAGCTCAGGGAAACGAGGAGCTAATAGCAATAGCATCTCAAGAGAAACGTTGACGGTCAGGTAAGACGGTCATCTCGCAGAAGGGTATTGTACGAGGAGATAGGCATTATGGAGGGGTGGTATCTCGCACAAGCACAATATCTAGGTATCTTGTGACATTGTCGATCTGCGGATAAAGAGAAAATACATATTACGTTGCTGATTAGATAGGTACCTTGCCTTGCCTTACCATGAGGTGCTAAAGATGAGCTACGGCCCGCCGGGGCAGCCGACAGTTTGAGGACCAGGGGGACGTGGACGTTTCAGCCCAGCATTCACAAGCCACGACTCTAACCTAGAGGCCTCGAGCGAACAAAACTCTGGTGCAATAGAGCCCAGGACACGAGAGACGCTACCGAATTGGGAGCCACAGTGAACAGCGAGGGCTTGCGCAACCACCCAGTCGATCTGACACTAACACGGTCAATAGCAGCAGCCTAACGAAGTGTGTGTGGAGGCTGATAGGCCATGGAGTGGATGGGGAGATCGAATTAAGGGTCTTGATCTGTACCTTCACAATCTCTACTACCAAGGATGATAGCTCGTCCAAGAGAGGGCAGATGGTACTTTGGTCATACCTGAATGACGCTGGCATGGGCGATCTCCATGTTGGTCAGACGGTTAACTTGATACCGCTGATGTTGCCAGGCCCAGGGACCACCCGTTGCCCTTCGATGTTGATCCCTGTGACTCTGAAACTCCCCTGGATCTCGACGCACACAGTCAGGCACATCTCCCACCTCTCTCTCCCCTCTTTTAGGTTCCCTTCTCTTTTCTTGCCTTTCCTTTCATCATCTTTGGCATTCTCTCTTTTCCATTTTCCTTCATCCCTTGGTCTTGGCCCTATCAGCGGCAACCTTCAGCCAGCCCCATCCTTTTTTTTCTACTAGCCAGTCCACTTCTGATACTCCCCGCACCAGCCATCTGGGCTGGGCACGAGGAAAATAAAGTAGTAAGAGAGGGAAAAAAGACCCTTTCTTGGCGGGTTCTCAATCAGTCCAGTTCATCCCTGTCCCTGCTGCTACTGCTGCTCTCCCCTGCCCGCAACTGGAGCCTGGCGCCCTGGCGACAAAGGGGAATTGCCTGTGCAGTGCACACTCAGTGTCGTAGTGCAGTGCTGGGCTGCTCTCCTCTCTGCCCAACCCGGATTTCAACGTTCGAGAGGGCGGTGGTACAATATCTGGATTGGCTAATTATCGTCGTGTCGGTTTGATTTGTTTACGAACCTTTTTTTATGTGCTCTTCCCTTTTCTTAACTTATCCTCTTCATTTCATTCTTTCTTCTATTTCTCTAATCGGAACTTGGAACCTTCAACAACGCTTCAACTCTACTGTTCCCCGCCAAACGTCCATCTTCAGCACTTAGTACCTTATAGCTACTACCTAGTAGTGGAGGTAGGTACAGTACCTTGCCTTAGCTCACCTCCTCCGCTCCCAACACGATTGCTTATCATAATCACTACAGCTACGATAGATATTGGATCCCCTCCCCTGGGCCTGACCTCGACAGGCATTCGCCGTTGTCTCTGTCACACGTCCCGTTACAAACATCTCACAACATCGAGTTCTGGCTGACCATCAAGCGCCACCTCCAACCGCCCGCCCGCCTTCACCTCATCCCCACATGTCCGCCAGTTGATCCTCGTGTCGCCAGAACCACCCAGAGTCATTGGACGACTCCACCATCTCTGCTGCTCCGGTACCGTCCTGTTAATCGTTTCGGAGGTGACAACGACCAGGAACACGTCCCTCTGCTCCCGTACAGAGCTGGAACGTCCTCCCTGCAAACCGACCTCCTCACCGTTTACTCCCCCGAGTCAATGACAGTGCATTAAGCTTTTGGCTTCTCCTCTGCGACTGCATTCAATATGGAGAACGAGATACCTACAATTCAGACCTCCGATGCGCGCTCTTCCAGGAGAGACCGCATTATAGGCAAGCTGTTTGGCGCCGCCAAGGACAAGAAGTTGGATGAAGCGCGGTCCGCAGCCAACGTTGAATCATTCCTTCACAGCTCCTCCGATAATCTTACAATTACAAACCCTCCCCCTCCTCCCCCGCCGTCTTCGCTACCAAAGCTAGCTAAGCTCGATACCACATCAATCTCTCGTTATCCTCAGGCTCTAGCCGTCAATCATGCAGCTCAGCAGAATCGTCCGCTCGTCCCTGGCCGTCCCGACGCCGCCAAGTCGCCGAGACGAAGCCCACGGCCCAACAAGAAAGGCCTGGTAGTGAGATTCGATGATTCTGCACCCGAGGTTATTGGTGAAGGAGGTGACGAGTCTGAGATACCAGTCCAAGAGATCTCCAAGCGAAAGGCGTCCCGACCGAAGCAACAGCAACAGCAACAGCAACAGCAACAGCAACCACCACCACAACCTCCTCAACATCGCAGGCCAGCACCGGCACCGGCACCGGCACGACCTCCTCCCGATTCCGCTGGATCCAAAGGCTCTCCTGTAGACGATTTCCGACCAAAGCCATTATCGCGAACTCAGACTGGCTTCTCATCTATTTATGCACCTGAATCAGACGATGAGGCCGACGATGGACCTGATCCCGACTCAAAAACTGAGGAATTGAGCTCACCTGCATCTGCGCAGCACCACACATTGGCTCCAGGACGACCCTCTCCGGCAAAGTTTCTGGGTCCAGCTGCAAGGTCCGACGAGAACAGGAAGTCATTTATTGAAATTCACTCTGCGCAGCAACGCGAAGCAGAAGGTAGAGTGTTTGCTGAAGCTGCTCGCGTTGCCAGTGCTACTTCTGCGTCCTCTCACAATTGGGACGACCCTCATTCTGCCACGCCTCTTTCAGCTTCTCCTGTTGAATCACGAAGGCGAGAACCTTTAGCACCCGAATCCCAACTTTCAAAATCGAGCCTTAGTTACAGCCCTGCCGCTTCTGTCCATTCCAACTCTTCCTCGTATTCTCCCCCTCCGCCCCCGGCTGCAATTCCGGCCTCAGCTCCAGTGCCATCCCCAGCTCAAGCTCCGGCTGCGGCTGCGGCCCCGGTCGCTGCCCCTGCAGCTTCTTCTTCATCCACTCCGACAACAGAGGCCGAACTTTCAAGGCAACCAAGCATTTCATCACAACGTGCCCCTCCAATGATGGCATCTAGGTCCTTATCTATTAGAGTTGGTGACGGCACTTCTGCAGCTGCTGAGCAAGCCCTTGAGACCTTCACATCCCGGACGAGCCATCTTTTCGAGCTATTCCGTCTTCATGCCGAGTCTGTCAAGCCTTTGTCGACATCTTCAGTAACCGACTGTGCCCGTGGTGCTCTTTGGTGGTTTTTGAAGGGCCGTATGGGCCTGGAGATTGCGATTCGAGAACGCCCCAACTCTCCCCAAGGCCAGATGCAAAACGACCGGGATCGCCAGCAAGCGTATGCCAACTTAGCTAAAGCATTCTGGTTGTCTGAACAGATTATTCCTGAAATATCTCAATCCCAAGGAATAGAGATAGACTCCGAAGTGGACGATGTCAGCAAGAGCTTAGTTTCATCGCTTAAGAAGCTGGCCATGTCCATGAAACGAAATGGCTTTTTGCCTCCTGAAGATGCTTTCCTGCCACAGAGCATTGACAAATCAATATGGGTTGAATATCCACCCTTGAGTCAGGATCTAATTGCTCTCCTTTCGGGCCATTGGGGTTCGGGTCTTACTGCCATGACGAGCCCAATGTCCAAGCTCAGGCTCTTAGACGCCTTACCCGTAGGCGACACTACAGAGAACTTCAATTATGGAAGAGTGCAAGCCGACGTTTACCTCATGGAACAGGGCCACGAAGACCAAAAACTTCACATCCCGTGTCTTCTTTCTATGGTTCGACCACAGAAATCTACCGGACTTGTCTTTGTTTTGGCCAGTCAGAATGGCCACTTACAGCTTGCTATCCAGGAGAATAAGAATGTTGGCCCAGTCTGGGACGACGTGCGCTGGCGAAATGAAACCTGCACCGTCGACATTCGACTACGACGTGGCTTCATGTTAAGCATCCAGCTCGTCCAGCAGGACTTCAGAACACTGTGGAATATGTACGACTTTGGAAGCAAGGTCAACAACTCTCTTTACCCACGCAACGATGAGAGCATGGTGTTTAGGTCGACCTTGCGGTCATTCCAGGTTATGGATGCGGACCCCAACTATCGTCAGTTTCCCAAAGAGCCAATCGCCCACTGCGAGATTTCACTCTTTGAGAAGCTCTATAAAGAAAATGGCCCTGCAGCTACTCGCACGTGGCATCTTGGTTTCCGAATCGCTGTGGTGACGGGACCCAAGACGAGGACACTGAGTGGAGTCCAACACGTATATTCCCCAGGCCAGCCTGTTCAGTTTGGTTTCTTCCGTGGCGATGGAGATGCTCCCTCGTTGACCATCAAGTACGAGAACGGTAAATCAAAGGGCCGGATGGTCATGGTTTTTAGTGACGACAAGGCAAGGATTAAGTTTCACTCAATACTTACCGGGACGGCTCTGGATCATGATGAAAAGATCTATGCAGATGTGCCACTCAAAAGTTTCTCGGTGGCCCAGAGCCTCCGAGAACCTTTGGGAATGGCCCCATTTAGTCGTATGCCCTGGAAGGCCGTGAGAGTTGTTAACGATGAGTACGGCGGTGACATGCCACCAACTGTGTTGGCCGATCACCTAAAACTTGTCCTAGACTATCAGAATGGTAACATTGCTGATCGCATCAACGTTGCCCCTGGAGAGTTGCGGGTAAGACTGGAAGTGAGCAATGCTAAGGTTTTCCGGGTTCTTCGGCAGCCACAAAAAGACATCACCATGTCAGTATCCGAGGCGCAGGTACCCAAGGAGCTTCCAAGGAACATGTCTGATGCGCTGCAACTACTACGCCATAACCAGACGATTCGAACGTTTGAGTTTAATAATCTAAAGGACCTGCACGATTTTCAATATGCCATGACAGGCTTTGAGGTTGTTTTCGACGCACTGGCAGTAACGTTTGCTATCCAACGACGTCGAATGGTGGTGCCAATCCATAAAAAGTGGGAGGCAGGGTACACTCGAATCCAGATAATAAGGCAGGAAGACAAGCAGCTACAACTTTTGGCCTTCTTCGAAGACTTTCATCATGGACACTGCATGAACTTTTTGCTAAAGGGAACGGATGTTTACGAGAGTGTGCAACGCAGTAACAAGTCAGGCATCAAGTTTGTTGACGCCAAATTTCCCCTGCCACGGCTGCCAGCAGACAAGGACGGCGACTACGATGATATGGCATTTGTCTGCCTTGATCTTCCGGACCTACCGGGCGAGCACGACGATATTACAATCCTATTTGAGAATGAATCAGGTGAGTAGTCAGCAGGAGAATCCGTACGTACCTTGTGCAATACTAATGATGAACACAGACCGGGATGCTCTGGTACAATGTCTACCTGCACCCATCAAGGGTTCCTCTAGAATATCTTCACGGCTGAAATGAACAAACGTCGAAGACACGAGAGCATAGCATGGCAGCGACATGAAAGTGTTTTGGAAGCTGAAGAGGCATATTGGCATCAAAAATCATCAATCGATTCGACCGTTAAATGAGTAAACAAGGGCATGCTGACTATGGTCTATCAGGGATTGACCAGTCGGGAACCGGGATGTTATACAGGCCGAATGGAGGGGGCCTGGCGGGGAAGCAAGGATAGCAGGACCGGTACGCCAGAATATACTGGCCGTATTCGGAAGACGGAGATGAACAATGAGCCGAGATGTCAAGAATCAGACGGTTATAGGGATATACAGATGAAGCCCCGACATGAGCCGATTCAAAAGACTCGGTGAACGGGGCTCGGACATACATGATACCTCCGAGTTTGGTTTAGTCGGAATGGTCGGGTCTTGAGGGCGTCACCTGAAGAAAACCACGATGCATCCTTTATGCGGCAGTAATTTATCATTGGATATTGAGAGGGAAGCGAGATATGATAGACAGAACACTCTGCAATTAGACAGGGTCATCCATCTAGGCTTGGACGGTGGAGAGAAGAGCGGGCTATACGCTGGTAGACTGGATATGCGAACAGTCAGTATAATCATAAATACATTAAAAAAAAAAAGATGTTAATAGTGAGGAGAAATGTACTTGAGCTAAGGCCAGTTCTTCACATGTCCACTTAGATGAGCCTCATAATCCAAGGGTCTAGAGTATTATGCAAGTTCGAGGGTGGGCCCGGGCCGAGACTAGACTTTTTGGTGTGGGGCCGACGCTTAATCTCAGTGTAAACGGATGGAATGACTCTAGCCTCTAGAGTTCATGATAGAGTCATGCCCGTTCTTACATAGCAATGACATGAGCCTAGAAGGCTAAAGATGCATCATCGCCATTATGGGGTCTAGCTTGATCATGGTTGGTGATTCTAACTGTCCTCAGTTGTATGGGATCTAAGTAATCGCTGACAATTAATCAACTAAAGACTTAAATAAGATCCTGTAGTCTTGTATGTAAGCCAGTAGTCTGAAAATCTTTTCTCGCATTCACTATCCAATGTGAATGATATCATTCTGTGTGGTACAGTCAGCTTTAAGGCACCGTCTTAACTGTCTCAAGCTCTGGAATGGCCAGCTCGTGTTAGCTCTTGGTTCTGACGTAACCAGGGCTAAGAAATTCGGGCAAGCTACGGTGAGCTCAAGCGTATGACATCTGAGAGTCTCCATCTGCTTTCCACCGTGACTATTTGAGATATGGGAAAAGGAGCTGCTATTCTTCCCATACAAAAGACTATACTCATGTGTGAGCACTCAAATGGGAATGAGAATTGCCTGTTATTCAAGGTTTCTCCTTGGCAATCAGGCACTTACAGCAGTTCACTCCCGCCCCCACTTCCTGTTAATCATGAGCGTTCTGCCGCAACGCGGGGCAGATTTGATCTACCTCTCTGATTGGGCATAAACTAATATTGGTCGGTACCTAAGAGCCCTACAAGCCTGCACCCGCCACTTAGAGGCACTCACTTACGCCATTACTTCACTGTTGCCTTTAAGAAGGATATCCTGCCTTGGAAGGCGCCTTGTTGTTGGAGCGTGGATCGCTTAGTGCTTTCCCTTGTCTGTACCTTCACTGTCGTCACCTCTGAATTCTACCGGGATATCCGCTCCGTACCTATCCAGCTCCAGCTCCAGCTGCTCCCTTGCCCTCCAATATTTCCTCCTCTCTTCTTCCTTCAACACCACCCGGATCACTTCCCATGATCTAGACGAACCTATCGCCTGTTAGAGCTCGTAAACGATATTACTGTTCCTCGATTTCTACGCCTGCTACAATTCCTGTCTTTTGCTTACAGATCGCCGGGCAGTGACATACATACACAACTACTGCGCACTGCCTCAGCGGCATCCCAATACATCATTATCAGTCCCCGCCCGCTCTCAACAAAGTCCGACTTATACATTTGACGGACCGCCATCCAGTACCATCAACTCTCAGCCGAAGCGTTAGAAACTTTTACGCACCTTCGCCGTCATTGCTATCGTTGATTCCCGACAACAATATTTTGTGTCAATCATTAGCAGCCTGGACGCGAATATAGGCAGCAACCTCAAGCAACAATGGTCATGGGTCTTGTCTCGCATGGGCGCCGCAGGACCGGCAGCAGCAGTGAGTCTGTTCATCCATCCCTGTTTACCGCTTGTGGCAGCTTCGCAATCACTCCAAGAGACCACATATCTGTCACAAGCTCAAGTTTGTGCTGGCGTCCTCTCGAAGACGTCAGCGAGCTCTAGTTAAAGGCGGTACCCCGAAAGCGCGCCGCTCACTCACCCACATCCCCACTCATCACGCCCGAGTCCTCCGCCCTTGGCTTCATTTCGACCTCTGCCCCTCTCAAACTGTCTTTTTGCTACAATTTTCGTTAAGAGCCGCCATGTTGACCAACTGGTTTTCGCAACCTGCAGGTACACGCTCATCGACCGACGACCCTCGCGGTCCCGATGCTGAGGATGATACCCTTGTGATGGAGCCCGATCAGGGCAATGGTAAGCCCCTCCATGGTTCTGACTTGTGTCGCCTTTCGCAGGCACTGCGCGATCGCGACTCAGTTTGTTGCTCCGGCCTTGTGCTGACGACCGTGATGTATTCAAGTCCTCTCCCATATTATCTCCCAACTGCGACCCGGAGCCGATCTCAGTCGTGTCGTCCTCCCTACCTTCATTCTCGAACCCCGCAGTATGCTCGAGCGCATCACAAAGTGAAATCCCCAATCTAAATTTCAAAAGCTCCAACATTAACGTCTTGGCTGCAGCTTCATGTGCCACCCAGAGATGCTACTCCATATTCCAACCATAGATGACCCCGTCGAGCGTTTCGTATCCGTAGTCAAGTTCTACCTCAGTGGATGGCACATTCGCCCCCCGTGAGTTTACCTTTGTTGCCGAATTCGATGCGCCAGTCGCTGACATTTCGTAGAGGCGTCAAGAAGCCTCTAAACCCTATCCTTGGCGAAATCTTCACCTGCTATTGGGAATTTGAAAATGACAAGCGCGCATACTACATCTCTGAACAGACTTCTCACCACCCCCCTAAGTCGAGTTATTTCTACATGGCTCCAGACCACCACATCCGAATCGACGGTACTCTCAAGCCTCGAAGTCGCTTTCTCGGTAACTCTGCTGCCAGTCTAATGGAGGGAATTGCATTCTTGAGCCTACTCAACCGAGGAAAGGATCCTGCTAAGGGAGAGCAATAGTATGTCGACTCCCGCCTGAGGCTCAACATTAACCGGCTTTTGTAGCATGTCTTGTTGCGCTTGCTAGCCATATAGTATTATGATAACTAACAAGAATCTTAGCATTCTCACTCAACCAAACATGTATGCTCGAGGCATACTCTTCGGTAAAATGAAGTACGAACTTGGAGACCACAGCTTTGTCCGATGTCCCGAGCTCGATTTAGCCGCTGATGTCGATTTCAAAACGAAGGGCTGGGTTGGCGGTACCTACAACGCCATCGGCGGAGTGATTAAGAGGGAGAGTACCGGCGAGGTCTTATTTGAGCTTTCTGGCCTGTGGAGCGAGGAGATGTATATTAAGGACATGACGGTGAGCATACAAAACTGCAGTACAGGTCCATTTTTGGCTAACAGGAGCAGACTGGTCACCGAGAAATGTTTTTCAACGCCCAACGATCGAAACCTTCGCCACCCCTTGTGCGACCTATCGAGGAACAAGAAGAGCGAGAGTCACAACGCCTCTGGGATAAGACCGCTAGAGCCGTCAAAGAGCGAAACCACGAGGTTGCAACAGATGAGAAGACCAAGATCGAGGACCGACAGCGTGAAGAAGCTGCCCAGCGAGCCCAGGAAGATATCGAATGGCACCCACGTTTATTCAGGAGAGTGCAAGGTGGCCCTGGTGGCCTGGAGGAAGGCGAAGAGGATCTAGAATGGGTTCTCAACGCTCACATGTAAGTCCTAGTAAGGGTCGACTGAGTTGAGACATTGCTGACGTTTTCCTAGTGATCATGCAGCGAGCCCCCGGAAACAGGCTGAGCAAATCATGGCAGTCTATCCCATTATCAAAGGACAAAAATCGAACGAACGAAATGTCATCCCTCCCCACAGCCCTTCTGCCAAACCCGCTCAGGTAGCGCCCCCTAAGCCTATCGAGAATCACATCAACGACAATTTGATCGATTTTGGCGATACACCTGCTCCAACCACCACGAAGCAGTCGGAGATTCAAGGCATGTTGAACTCTACAGGGAAGCCAGCAGACGGACCACTCATTGATTTCTCAAAAGACATGAAGAACGACCTACCATCGGCCGCGCAACAATAAAACGAAGAGACGAATTTCAGTTATTTCTTAGATATGGAACGAGGTTAGCGAGGCCACACTTTGCTTTGACGATTGGACTAAGACGGAGGAAGAGGCAGGTTTTCATCAACATTGGCGCGAAACAGGATTAATTATACAGGGGTATCGTTATCCTTGATTTTTCAATGAGCAACAAGGCTTCAACAGCATACCTCACTAGATGATCACTACAATATCTGTATGAGACAACTCTGATGAAGGAAAAACGTATCGGTATTGACTGAATCGCCTATCAATCCTTGCATAAATGCTATCAGAATAAAAACCCAGCCCCTAGAACGCCGTGACCGTATCATCCATATAGTGTTTGTTTCCTACGTCGCCCTAACCACCTACACACATCAAAGTACAAACTAGTATCGGCGCCTCGTGGGCTCAGGTGTAGGGGAGCGGGACACACTCCGCTCATCGCGACCGCGCTGCTTGAGCCACTTCTTGGTGCTGAGGGTGAGGTCGCGATCGAGCTCCTCGCTAGGGTTCTTGCGGTGAATGAAGTTACAGAAGCCTCCACGAACACAGCCTTCGCCCGAGTTCAATCGACAGCACGCTTCGCGGAAATCGGTAACGGGGCTCAGTTCGCAGTAGATCGGGCGGGCGGCGTACCAGCGGCTATTGAGCTCGTCGCAAGCCTTCTGAGCTGACTCTTCGTATTTGAAGCGGGCGTAGACGTTGCCGATAAGGTCTGTTGGGGTGGACGGTTAGCACTTGTGGCTCTAGAAGAGATGAGAAGGAATTACATACGGTCATTGTTGTTGTCGCAGACGACAAGCTCCTCGAGCTCGCCGTATTTGCAAAGCTCGCACCAAATGTCCTCGTAGAAGGCGTCGAAGTGGTTCTGGAGCTGAGATGGGTTCATTCGGTTCTTGGGGTCGTAGGCCGGGTTCTGGTAGAGGTTGGGCATAAGAATGGTCTGACTGTATGAGGGTTTGACGTGCTTTCGCGAGCAGCGATCACCGTGACGACAGGCGCCGATTTTCTAGATGCGCGCGCATCGAGTTAGCAAACTGAGAGAGCTTGCGACGAGACGCGTTTGGAAGAACTTACAAAATAGAAAGAGCAGTTGACCTTGTCAAGCTCTGTACCAAAAATTGAGGCAAGGAAGTTAGCCATGGTTGCTGTTCTGCGCACGTAAGAATGAAAAGAGGTGACGATAAGGCCAAGTGGGATATGGCGGGTTGGTGGTGAAGGCTTGGAAGTTTTGAGGTTGAGAGCATCGGCACTGATCCAACAATTGCTATAGCCTTGCAGGGATGTCGAGGTAGGGTCACGTGCAGCCGTCTAGGCGGTTCTGTGGCTGACCAAGCGTACCGCCACAGATGAATTCAAAGTCAATGGAGGCTCCGACGAAACAAGAAGCGCCTCTCCTGACCTTAGGGGCGACGTAAGAAATAGCCACTTTACTTTTCTCCTAAACTTATATAAAATTATAAGAATACTTTTAAGATTTCTTATAGAGAAGTATTGAGATGTACTTAAGACTCTTGTAGTAACTTACTAAGGCTTTCTGTAGTTTATTCAATTCTTTCATGACCTTGAATATAATATATAAGACAAGTCCAGAGAAGGTACTGCTGCTGAGCCGTGAGAGGCTAATCAGAAAAGAGTGGAGAGCTTCCCCAAACATTTCTTGGCGCCTTTGTTTAATTTCGACAGGGTCTTTGCTGAAAGGGTACCGGTAGGGTAAGGGACGCCGGGGCCAGGCCATGTGCTGCTCGCTAGAGTAAGAGTCTCCTATAAACTGCATATTTCTCGATACACGAAGCAATCACCAACTTTACTCGCATATCGATTGTTTACGACATACGCTTCTTCTTTGGAGGTGAGCGGCTGGGAAATGATTGCGACATTATAGGCTCTTTTCTTCTGGTGTCCTCTTCTTGGTTCTCCTCGCTTTGTTTACCTCGATTGCCTACCTACCTACCTCTACGACGATGGATCAAGCAGATATACCAGCGCTTCTGGCACGTATGGCGAGCGATGAAGACGCCTCGCGAAAGATGGCAGTTTTTAAACTGCAAAACTCGATTAACGATCCCGCATTCGCAGACGTCTTCATCTCCTCAGGAGGCCTCGTTGTCCTACGGCGACTTATCATGACATCTGCCGGCAACACGCTCGCCTATTCTCTTCAAAGTCTAACTAGACTGCTAGAAGTCGACATGGGATGGGATATATTTGAAGGTCCTACCGCCAGTGACCTCGTCGAGCGCGTCGTTGAATTGATCGTCACAAACCCGCTTGTCAATATTCTAAGAGGCGCCATGTCTATTTTGGTCGCCCTTGTCGGCCACTCTCAGTCCAGTCGAAGCGCTGCTGCGAACCCAATGCCAGGGACCTTTGGCTTTCGCGCACTGAAGCCTGCCGTCGCCGTGTACCCGCAGTTCTTCGAGCTGGTCATACAGCAGTTGCAAAGCGCAGACCACGCCCTGTGCGCCAACGCTCTTATGTTGATCAACGCCCTAATCAGAGACGCCGTGTCGGGCGAGAGTACAGTTAATGGCGGCAAGGCCAATGCAGGCTCGGGAGAGGACTGGGCCAAGTTCATTAAGAGACTACAGGATTTGGGGTTGATCAAGGCAGTCCACAGGCTCATGCAGAGCTCTGCGCTTCAAGACATGGCACATCCCATGCTAGAGTTTCAGTCGCTAACCAAGGTCCTGTTGAAGAAGTGGCGCGAAGTCGATGTTGACCTGGAGCGGCCAGAGCACCGAAGAGCTCTCAAGGGCCTACACTTGGCGAGCGCACCGGAGCGAGTCCCTGTAAACGGGCACTCTCCGGGAACAGATTTGCATGAGACGTCGGCGAAGAAGGGAAGCAGGCGACACAACCCGGAGAAGTGGAGGAGATTGGGATTCGAGACGGAGAGTCCAGCGCAGGAGTTCGACATGACAGGCTTCTTGGGCATGATGGATCTGACCGACTACGTGCGCAGAAACGAGGACGGGTTTCAGAAGATGCTGCTCGAGCAGGCGGGGAAGCCTGCATCTGAACGTTGTCCCGTTGCTAGGGCAAGTTTCGCTGTTACCATGATACTGTACGACCACTTCGATGTCGACAAGACAGACCTGGATGATGTCAGGGGTTATCAGCTGTTGGAAGCCAAAGATCACGACAGGTTATTCAGACCTCTACTACTCCAATGGTCTCGGCTACACACTGCAGGTCTGTACGCTTTCTTCCGGGTATGGAAAGTCACTGGCGCAGAGCAAGGTGATTTTGAGAAGGTGGCCGAGCTGGTGCGGATCCTGGTCGATCAGGTTGTTGGAGGTGCTAGAAGGACTAAAGATGTGGCTGAGGTGGAGGAAGAGATGCAAGAATACGACGTGCCGCGACTACGAGACCAGCAGATGGGACTGCTCGAGATGTCATTCGAGAATACTTGGGGCCAGCATCTACAGCAGGTGAGGGACGAACTGAAGCAGGAAGCCTTGCAGTTTGTCAAAGAGCAGCGAATCCGATGTCTCCTCCAAGGATCGTGGTTCTCCAAGCCTACGCCCAAGCGAGACAATGGTGCAGTCAAGCACCGGCTATTCACACCTACACCATGGCGGTATGCGAAACTGTCGCACAATCGGCGGTACCTGCATTACGCCGACTTTGAGGAGAAGACGGTGACAGCACCCAGCCTAGATTCGCTCTCTGAAAAGGTCGATCTCAGTACCATCAGCTCCGTTGTGTCCAACGTATCAGCGCCCCACGAAGACACTCGAAGTATCATGAGTGACATGGCGGGCAAGGGCGGGAACCCCAAAACGACGACCAAGATTACCGTCTACAGCTTTGTGAACCCGGCGGAGGCGGCGCGGGGAGCGGATGACAAAGAGCAGCCGATCTTTACGCTGTGGCCGCTGAGCCACAGCCTAGCGTCTGAGTGGCTGGATGGGCTGTTGATGCTGTTGAACCAGGCGCCCATCACGGCAGAGACTAACAAGCTGGTCAACCTGGTGAGCGAGTACGGGCTCAAGATCCGACTGCTCAACGTGCGGATGGACTCGGCGTTTGAGGGCCCGGTGCCCGGAGCTGGTGTGATTCCGAGCCGAGAGGGCTTAGATGAGGATTACTTTTTTGAGGTTTGAGTGAAAGGCGGTTGAACATTTTACAGTATTTCATTTGTTGTACGTGTGGTTTTTGGCGATTCATATACCCCATATTGTTAAGCGGCAAGGCCGGTGTAGGGAGGCATAGCAAGCGTTGTTTAGATGCAATGTTGGACGGGAGATGTACAGTTGAAATAGAGAGTATATCCAGAGGGTGATGCATTTATTTCTTGGCTGTATTACTAGGTATTGCATGTGTGATGGCGGTTCATCATGACTCGTCCCATGGTTGAATATTACGCGGCTTATCGAGCTGGCGATAAGGATTGAACTCCGTCGTGAAAAAGCAGACTACCTACCTCCCTACCTAAGGTAGGTATGCTTGGCATTGTGTTCTATCAAAGTACCATTGGGTTCCCAGATTACTCCCAATTGGTCATTCGAGCCTGAATATCGCTCGGACATGGTTATTGCTGCTTTGACAAATCAATTAAGACCGAGCGTAAAGCAATAATTCTTGATTCTCTTCGGCCAGCGGTCACTCATGCAATGTTGATCCGCGGCAGACGAGCTGGATGTTTCGGCTTTGGTCCGGGGTATGAGACCTTGTCTCGGCTAGGAAGAGCTAAAAGATGGAAGATCTGGTCCTGGAAGCTCACAGAGAAGCATTCGATTGTGTCCTCGGCTCCGTATGGAGTGCAGTAGTTTAGGTTGAATTGATACGTGTAACTCCACAGATATGAGTCTTTTGCAGATACCGACTGATAGCCGAGTCAACGATTCGAAGGTTTTAGAAGACTTGTGGGTAACCTTTCGATGGAGGTGCATGTATGTAAACAAAGGCGTGTTTTTTATGTGTGGATCTAGAGATAGATCGTGGATCATGGTGGTTGGATCGTGTAACCATGAAATGTGGATGGTGGAGAGCTATAGCTACACTACTAGAGGTATCTGGGCTTTGACTTGAGATATTCAACCCATGGACTATATCACAAAGATATAATAGAGTCTGTTGGAGGGAAACAGCATTCCATCCTTTCAGCCTCCAAGTCTAGATCATCAACTTACCCCAAATTCTCTGTTGCTAGACTGGCGGTAAACGGGGACGGATGGCATCCAGGCATATCTTAGCACCAGATCTAAAAGCGGTGACGCCTTCGCCCTCACACTTGGCTGGCTCCAACTGGTGTTGCGTGCATAAGCGTGTCAGAGTGGGCTTTTTGCTTTTGCGCTTTTCCCTCAAGTTGCAACCCAGTTTATTGTTACAGGCAGGTTCCCGGAATGGTCGAGAGTTGGGTCGGTGTGCATTCATTGGGCGTCATCATCTCGGGAGTAAGTGAGTAAGTGAGTGACTTGCTTAAGCTGTGAGTGAGGAGGAGAAAGAAAGAAAAAAAAAAGGCGGAGCTAAGTAGCTTATCTATTTATTCTTCCCCTTCCCTTTTCTTTCTTCTTCTCCTTGTCTCTATCATGACATGACCCTTTTCCATTAAAACCTCTTTGTTTGGGTTGGAGAGGGGAAGACATTAACGAGAATTATTTCATCCTTCCCCAGCCTCTCTCTCTTTGTTAGAGGGGAGGGGCATTGTTTACAGCACGGGCTTGCCAGCCCAGGAACCGGCAGAGCATCAGTAACTGTCAAAAGTTGCTGATCGTGGAGGCATTCACCTCCAGCTCTTGTCGGCACGAAAATATCCGTTCCTTTGATCGGATTATTTTAACGAATTCCAACCTTCCAGATCCTCATCAAAAAGTCGAGGTACGTACCCAAAAGTCCCCCCCTGTGGAGATCATGAACTCTCGTCCCGTCCCCCTGAAGTTGAAGCTGACAGGAGACAGCAAATTACGACTCGCCTGCTGGGGGGAAAAAAGTTCTGAAAAGCCAGGGCAGCCAATCTTATCGGAAACTCTTGGCTTGGCTGTGTACTGTACTGTACAGTACCAAAGAGAACAACAAACACTCAACATCCTCCCCCTTCTTTTTAACATTACCTTACAATCGTAACCTGCGACATTCCGTTCCTTTTGGGCCAACGAAAAAAGAAAACTCTCCCTTTTGATTCTAGCATCGCAATCACTGCGCCTCGGTACGTTTTCATTAATTTCTTATCTGTCCTGTCCTCGTCAGCTCGTGGCTTGTGGGTGACTTCTTTTTACATTTAGTCTGAGCCTCGTATCCCTTTTCCTTTTTCTCCTACTTCTGCCAACTTGTCCTCTACTATTATTCGGCTGCCTGATCCTACAATCGTTTTATTTCCTTGCGCTAACTTTTACTGCTCTACTCAGCTTGTCAAAAGAGTATCCGTTCTCTACCTTGAACACGCACTCGACACTTCTCTTTCTACCCGATAGTTCTGCTGCATTCACTCGATTTACCTACACTTTCTACCAAATCAATCAACATGTCTCGCATTCAGATCCCCCTCGACGTTATCACGTCCCGCCTCAACTTGGGCGACCGCTTCCAGGGCCTTCGCTCTGGTCCCCTAAGCGGTCGTTTCTCCAACCTGCGACCCGTTGGCGAGTTCCTCGACTTCAAGCGTCTCTCCAAGCCTGCCAACTTCCCTGAGATGCAGTCGCGAGTCAACTACAACCTGAGCCACTACTCGAGCAACTATGCTGTCATCTTTGTTATGCTCAGCATCTACGCCCTTCTTTCCAACTGGCTGTTGCTCTTCGACATCATCTTCGTGGTCGTGGGCATGTGGTTCATTGGCAAGCTTGATGGCAGTGATCTTGAACTCGGCACTTTCCGTGCCACTTCGTCCCAGCTTTACACGGGACTTGTTTGCATCTCGGTGCCTCTGGGTCTGATTGCTTCGCCATTCACGACCCTACTTTGGCTGATCGGTGCATCTGGCGTGACTATTCTTGGTCACGCTGCATTTTTGGACAAGCCTATCGATGAGGCTTTTTCCGGGGAGGCGGTCTAGATGGTCGGCCGCGAGCTCCCGAATTTGCGCCCCAATGGGGAAGACCATCGAGGCGCAGGCAGAGGAGAGACAATGGGGACGCTGCGCCTCGCGGACGTTGGGATGAGGGCGTCCGTGTGGAGGAATTGGGTGAAGGTCAAGATACGGACACAGTTGGTGTCACTTCAGGGGCTATGACTCGCTTTGCAAGTGACCCTCTACGATTTACAGGTGTGGATTTGGGCAATGGTGGTTATGACGATTCGGAGGATTCAGAGGATGACAGCGACAGCAGCGAGGATGAGGAGTTTGAACAGTATCTTGCGCAGTTGGCTGTTAGGGATCGCGAAGAGGCGCTGGTACAGTCAGCAATGCGCCGTATCGAGCGGGCGAAGGCCAAGGGGAGGACAGATGTCGATCTCAATGATGATGAGCTTGCGGCTCTGGAGCGACGACGCAAGCGAGATGAGGCCGAGAGAAAGAAGAAGAAGAGCAGCAAGAAACGCAAGGACTCGTCGCGAGTTGCTGTGCCATTGACTCAGTTTGAGCCTTCTTCACGCAAAAAGAAATCATCACGACAAGAGTCGCAACCTCGGCAGTCTTCTTCTAACAGCAACCTTACCGAGGATCAAGACCGTCAGTCGCACCCTCCTATGGGCTATTTCCCACCCCCGACAGCATCGGGTCGTCCTGGCTCGGGTGCATCTTCGTCACGGCGCCAATCAAGTCAGGCGAGGGCACCATCTACTAGCCGCCACGCTTCTGATGCATCTGTCCGTCGGGGTAGGAAACCTCCGCCATACGGTGATATCCCGATGCCTGGTCAGCCTCTTGATCCTTTCCAGTTTGAGGTTGCTGGCTCTCAGGCACCGAGCCCGGCTGGATCATGGAGACAATTCCCAGGTTCGGGCCAAGCAGGATATGCCGCTCAGCGAGGGGCTAGCCGACAGCCTAATGACAGTTCAAGCGAGGAAGACAGCGATGCCAGCGAGGAAGATTATGACGAGGGACGAGAGGACACGTCTAGCGATAGTGTTGGCAGTGGGGCACAGATTCCCATTGTCGAACAGGATCCTGAGCCTGAGACCAAGTCAGTCAGGAGAAATCCTCCTCGGGCTTCCACGTCAACCTCGACATCTTCCAAGCGAAAGTCGACAAAGGTTGAACCGAAGAGGAAGAAATGATGTGGTCTGGTACTGAAGAAAAATACCCCCGTTAGGAAAATTTAAGTCTCTGTTCAAAATTGATATACTGTCTACCGAATCAGATTGTGATTGCACCATTGATGTCCAGAGTTGAATTGTGACAACAAATTGCGCTCATGATCGCATCCCTACTTCCACATGAAAAGGGGTTATTCGGAAATATCCCATAGTTAGCCACAACAACACAGCCACCTCACTGATGAGTTGGCAGTACGTATCTAGATACGTAGCATGCAATTGTCCCTCGGCTCTGCCCGCTCATATCCCTGTCGACCGGGGACTTGACACCGATTGCCCGGGCAAAGCGAGGGGGAGAGCTTGAGCAAAACAATCTAAGCTCCAACTGACGAAATAGTCACGACCCCAGTTCAGCCGGGCCTTCATTTCCATACTGTAGGCACCTAATCTAAGTTGGGTAGTCTCCCTTACAAAGTGTCTCAGCTGCGCTACCAACATCTTGCATCCTACATACCCATCTCTTAAATTACCATTGCATCACTTAGACCGATATCGCAACTACCATCGACTATCATGCCACCGTCATCATCCTCGGGTCCCGCGTCGCGAAGCGCTAGTCGACGACTGATAAAGGAGCTGGATACATGGCGCAAAGAGCAAAAGGAAGAGAAGGGCATCGAACGTCTCGGTCCCGCCAACGAGGGCGATCTGATGGAGTGGGAAGCCGTCATCAACGGACGGGGCATAGGACAAGGTTACGACGGTACGTCCAATTCTATCGCATACGTCTATAGCATCGCATACTAACCTCTCGAATGCAGAAGGCCGCTGGCTCATCACCATCTCCATCCCATCGACATACCCCCTCGCGCCGCCCAAAATGACCTTTGTCACGCCCATTGTGCACCCCAACATTGCGCTCAACACGGGAGAGATCTGCCTCGACTTGCTTAAAGATGCGTGGACGCCCGCCTACAGCGTTCTCGAGTGCGTGCGCGCCGTGCGCATGCTACTGGGCTGTCCTGAGACGGATAGTCCGCTCAACGTCGATGTTGCTGCGCTGCTGCGCTCGGGGGACGTTTTGGGAACGCGCAAGCTTGTTGAGTTTTGGTGTCGGGATTCGGATGGGAGGTATGAGGGGCCTTGAGATGAGTCGCTATGGCATTGGGCTGGGAAGTGAATTATATGGATGGAGTTTAGGTGTCAAATATGGGAGGTGTTGTAACATGGGCTGGACACAAGATTGGGACATTTCCAGCTATCATTGGATTTCTTATTTGGGTTAAGCGATAACGGATATCAACATAATAACAACCAAACAAACTTAATTCTCTTGTAAAGAAGAAGCATTCAAGGCAGATCATAACTGACCAAAGGTGAGCAGAATGTCCGATACCGGTGTTTCACCATTGACACATATTCTAAGTAACAGCAAAATAATTGCACCCACGGATGCCAGTCTATTCAATAATTCTTTCTCAATGTATCTTTCCTCCATGCTTGATTCTTTTTTACAATATGTAAAACAATACAAGATGCTTGCCAAGGCGACCCTCCCCCTTACAGCTGTCGCATTCCTTTGCTGCATGCCCCAAACTATGAGGCTGGCCGTCTTCTCTCCTCGTTTTGAAAAAAAATGTTATCGAGGATGCACTACTAAAACGCCGTGACCTGTACCCGCCCAAATTGAATCATGAATTGTCCAGCAATGGCTATCGTGGAGTAGCCGTTTATCTACCTAATTCTAGCGCAGCATGGCTCGCTTCTTGGCATGACAGGTCATGATGGAAGAGCCGCTGAAGAAAATGGGTCCTGTACCCAATGTAAAGTTGCGTAGGGCCATGTTACTCATTATAGTGATAGACCTAAAAGTTATTAGAAGCATGTTTTGAAAGGTAGAGGGAGATTGCCGACCTTGTAGTTGGGGAGACCGTATGGCTGCCAGCCCAGCCGCTTTGCCATCTTGGCGAATCCTTCTGTCTCGATGAGGTGATAGAATGGGAAGGGAGGGAACATGGCACCGTCGCGATGCACATCCGCCTTGACCAGAAGAGCAGTGCCTCCAACTCCATCCAGAGGTATCACCATATTAGGATCGCCTCCCTCAGTTGCCAGGTACGCCATCAGCATTCGATATGTCGCCATCTCTGCATAACCCTCGAGAAGAATCTCATCCGGACCCATCTTGGCAGCAAGTGATTGCGCCGTTTCGCTGTCTTGCCAGCTGTTAAAGTCATACGGTCGCTCGGCCATCTGCTTGTGCTCGTCGTCGTAGTATCGCTGGAAGCAGTTGGGGACAATGAGTGGCTTGTCAAAGGAGGCGAGATCTTGAATCAGCGACGTCGGGGTCTCGACAATGTCGGCATCTAGCCACAGAACCCAGGAGGTATCCGGACCGAGCGTGGTAAAGAGAAGGGAGTTGCGGGCCTTGGACATGACTTCGCGGCGAGCCTTTTGGTTCTTAAGCTTATGTCGTTCGCTTTCATCTTGAGAGACAATGGCAGGCTCGAAATCTTGTCGCAGAATAATAATGCTCTTGAACTTGTCTGCTTCGCGGCCATGCTTTTGTGTTTTGTGGATCTGTTCCTGCAGCTCCGTTGTGGCCTGGTTGCCCTCCTTTGTCTTGGGAAGAATGAAACCCAAAGTGATGAGCTCGTGGGGATAGGTCAAACGCAAGAGATTCTCCCAGTAGCCAGGATAAAAACGAGACATTGGGGTCAGAATGAGCACATTCTCTCGGTTCTTGATAGGTTCGGTAGTGATGGTGACATTGTTAAGGTTGTAATGTACGACGGGTGGTGGCTTGAGCGGTACGCCAGATCTAGATTTTGACTTTCGGTAGGGCGAAGTGGGCGGCGACAGATGATGCTCTGCGGTTATGGATTCGAATCGACGAGCGGTGACGGACTTGCCCGAGGGTGAGACGAGGAAGACGACAATGAAGATGCAAAGGATCGCTCCGAGCGCAAGGGTAACGGGGTTCGTCTTCTTGAGACGAACAGCGCCCATGGGACGGGCCATGAGTGCTGTGTATCGCGCCTACGAGGCGATGAAGAGGTCGAGTATGTAAGAGCGTGCGACAGCACCGGCTATCGCGAGCCAGTCGAGGGCATCAAGTTGGAAGATGGCTATCTAGATATACGTTGCGAGGAAGACGGCCGAGGAATTAGTAAAGACGACTGGGCGCTGAGAGGGATTGAAAAGACAATTATAGCCCAGGACAAGGGACAACAGGACTAAGAGAAAAGAAGGAAAGGGCCTTAAAGATCAGACCAAGAGAAGGGTGATATGAGGAAATACGAAAGGTGGTTTTCTGACGAGATGCCACAAGGGATAAGACAGTTGTATTGGGGGAGTCCCAGAATGGCATAGCGTTGTCGGAGGGCCCGTCTGGAGATGTGGCTTGTAAGAAGGCATTGGATGGTGAGTAAGATGATGACGAGAATATACCATATTGAACTAGCTTGAAAATTGAATAACTCGTATTGTTTCTATGTATAGCTAATATATCTACTATAGATCTATGTACAATATCTAAAAGTCAAAGTCAATATCATGCCTCTCTTTATTGTCCCGAATACTAATAATAAATCACGTGTGGCTTGCATGTGGCTACTAGGTAGGCACTACGTACCCCGTACTTATCCGCCAAGACTGTTATGATATCCATATCCAATCTAATCCACCTCTACCAGAGCTTCATAACTTACTCTTCTTCTCATCCCGAACCACTCAGAGACGTCGCAAACTCTACAAAAGTCTCTTGCAAATACCGAAAACATGGCCGATAAGATGGATCGTGGTCTTGATGAGATCATCGCCGATACTGTATGTTCATTCTTTGGCTTCTATTCTGCCATACATACCATCTCCCGCAGTTCATGCACGCGCTCCCGACTCATCACAGACTAACTTTTCTTTTCCTCTTAACAGCGCACCAATCGACCTCGCAACCAACGCGGCCAAGGTCGCCGACGTGAACCCCGTAATGATTATCCTCGCGACGGTGTTAGAAAGGTTAGTACATGCCACTGTCACCACCAAGGCTTGCCCCCCGTCATGAGGCTTTGTTGACTCCGGGTGATGCAGGTTGATCTATCCTCCCTCGTCCTCCAGTGATGCCTACTCGACCCGTGCAACCCTCCTCGCAACTCATCCTTCGATGCTCGGAGCTTTTGTCGATTGAACGGCTTTTCCACTCTGAAAATCCTTGCTGACCAGAGCGTCCCTCCCATCTACAGTCTGCTCGAGATGATTCGCGACACCTCGATAGGTTAGTCGCAACCAAGCTATCTTGTTCTGCCTGTTTACTAACCCCAAGACAGCGAATGGGTTCATGACCGATACGAAGAGAACAGTAATGCTCGAAGTTTCCCCCAGCGATGACCGCCTTTTGACCCCTGTACAGACAACCGCCGAGCACCTGCTCCTCGCCGTCGCCGCGAATCTCCAGACCAGTGAGTCGCAACAACATTCAACTACGGGACGTTTCTGACATTGTCCGAACTAGGGAGTCTCAAGGTTCAAAGATTCGAGTCGACAATATCCACTACGACCTCACTGAGGACGATCTCGATGTAGGCTTCCATATCCACCACGCTCTCCAAACGGTTGCTTATACAAATCCCAGGAGCTTTTCAAGCGAATTGGACCCGTCACCCGGCTTCAGCTACGATATGATCGCGCCGGCCGATCTGAAGGCACCGCCTATGTGACTTACGAGCTCAAGAAAGACGCCCAGGAGGCCATCAGACAGTTCGATGGCGCCAACGCCAACGGTAAGCCTAGGGAACACACCCGACTTGTGTAACCCGACTAACGGGATGCAGGCCAACCTATTCGATTGACTCTTCTACCCAGCGGCCCTGCGCGAAACCCCTTTGATACCGCCGTTATGCCCGGTCGTCCATTGGCAGAGCGTATTTCGACCCCAGGAGACAGAGCCAGGTCCCATTCACCCCATCGCCGGTACGACTCGGACGATGCTGCCCGCCGCGGTATTGACAGATACGTTCCTGGTCAAGGCTCTCGACGGAGCCCAATGCCCCGTCGTCGTGGTCAGGGTCAGGGTGGCCGTCGCCCCGGAGCTCGACGTGAGCCAGGCAGAGATCAGGAGGGCGGCCGTGGCGGACGAGGTAACCCTCGTACCAAGAAGACACAGGAAGAGCTGGACGCAGAAATGGCGGATTACTTTGGCGGAGACAGTGCGCAGGCCGCAGAGCCCGTCGACCAGCCAGATGCAGCCCCTGCTCAGGGACAAGCATCTGCACCTGCACAGGCTCAAGCCCAAGCCCAAGCTCCTATTGACGATATCGACATGATTGAGTAGCTGTGTTGGTCATTCTTTTGACGCTATTACTGCCCATCTTGCTCAACTATGTACACCACCAGAATGTTTAGCGCATCGTAACCAAAATCCCACCTTGTATCTTTCTGTATTAATAATGACTTTGACCTGGACTCAACCCCCTTGCGCACTGCGACGGTTCCATGCATAAGACAAGGATCCCTGTGCCTGAGTTAGAGCTGTCCCAACAGGAATATCGTGACATGATTTCATACCCCCGTGAAGCCCAGATTGCGGCCTGTGACGAGGCCGTTGAACGACATGTCGACGTTGATGCTCATGTTGAAGCTGACGCTGTTTCTATTGAGCCCACGTCGTGATGCATTGGCGTTTTGGCCATGCATGGTCGTCTGCTGGTTGACGGTCCTTGTACCACGCGTGACACCCCCGTTGCCGTTGTTTTGCGTCGTTATCCAGCGGGTGGTTTCGCTTCGAGTCTGGGTGATTGTGAATGGAGATCCTTGAGTGGTTTTGACGCCTCGGTCTGTGTGTCTGGTTAATTGTCGAGGTGGTAGTTCTTCGACGCTGTCGTCCGAGTCCTCGTCTGAGTCTGTGGACTCTTCATCTGATGATGCCTCTTCATCGTCATCGTTGTCGTCTGATAGATATACACTCTCGACATCGTCACTTTCGTCGTCCTCGTCTGAGGATTCGACTCTTTTTGGTTTCTGTTTCGGCGGTGCTGTCTTTACTGGTATTATTGCCTCGGCCTCTTCGATCTCATCTGGCTGGCGAGCGACGGATTTAGCTACGGGCTCGGATCTCTTTTTGGCCTTTTTTGTTCGAGATGGTTTAACGTTGTTTGGGGTCTGCGATGAGGTCGCTGTTGATGTATCTTGTTGGTGTAGAGGGGCCATGATTGTGCGGTGATGAGCAAGGTGCAGTATGGATTGATGATGCATTCAGGTTAATGTTACAGAATCAGAACCGATTGTCTTCAAGTCCTAGTTGTTTACATACATATCATACAAGAGGTTCGTCATCATGTGTTATTCTGTGAGAGGCGAATCGGACGATGAATGGTTCCCCGCGACTTAAGAAACAGGGTCAGATCCTGGAGAGTGACGTCGCTCTCACCACCAACAACGGGCTTTGATTCGTCTTTTGCTCCGTACATACAAGACACATACAGTGATGATTCGGATGTATCGGTTTGAGATTATTTAGAATAGAGATGACGACCGTTGAGAATAACGGACTGAGCTTGGCGAAATAGACTTGTCAGGGCGACTATTGCTGGCTTATCGATCAGTTATGGTATTAGTTGGTGGTCGTTATCTATCAGAGCTGACTGTTGGAGAATCACAACATGCCCACCACTTGTTGCACAATTCACTCAACCTTCACTCATCACTATCAGTCTACACTGGGTCATCCTCTACCGAATCTGATATACAAATTACTCCGTGCAAATGTCACCTCACAACAATGAATCTACTGCCAAAATTGGACTCTTATCCATTGGCGACATGGGCGTCGGCATTGCAAAGCTTCTGATCGCCCACGGCTTTACTGTCGCAACAAACACCTCTGGCAGAAGGTAGCCATCATCATATCATGCACAAGAAGGCATTGAGCTTATCAAATACCTGCTTAGCCAAGACACTGTTGACCGCGCTCGAGATGCTCAAGTAGAGCTTCTCGATTCTGATGTCCAGCTGGTCAAGCAGAGTTCCGTAATCCTCTCTGTCGTGCCGCCACGAGACGCAGAATCTACCGCCCGCCGAGTCATAAACGCCGTATCAGACTCAGAAAGAGAGGGCCAGCTTCACTTTGTCGACCTGAATGCGGTTGCACCATCAACTATCAAAACAATTGCAGCACAGGTCGAAACATCCAAACTGCCTATACGATTCGTTGACGGATGCATCCTCGGGGCTCCTCCACAGCTCAAATCTCCAGATGCTAGAACCGAGTCGTCTACTAACAGCAGCGACCTCGCCAAGTGGATTCGACCTAGAATTCCCATCTCGGGTCCTGATTCTCTAGCATCGCTGTCATTTGGCGACAAGCTCGTATCTGTCCTCAACATGAACCACATCTCTCCCAATATCGGCGCTGCCAGTGGGCTCAAGATGTGCTTCGCTGCCTTATCCAAAGGATTCACCGCCATAGCTACACAGTCATTTACAACAGCCCACAACCTCGGTGTTTTGGACGTTCTCCGGGACGAGGTTGGTATATTCTCACCAGCGGTTCTCGCCAACGCTGATAAAAGCGTACCGGGCATGCCACCTAAGGCATATCGCTGGGTTCGGGAGATGGAAGAAATTGCTCTTACTTTTAACGAGGAAGGAGGTTGGGATAAGGAGCTTTTTGAAGGCGCGGCGGGTGTCTACAAGACTATTGCTGAGGATGAGGTCCTTGGAAGCGAAAAGGTTGGTAAGAGGAAGAGAGGGACAACATTGAAGGACGTTGCGGCAGCGGCAGCAGAGGGGTTACAAAAGAAGAAAATGTTGCAATAAAGAAGAGACAGATGAAAAGCCCTCATATAGATCTGGCATCTTTAGATATTAGTAAGTAATGATGCATCTTTTAGAATACAACTATGCAGGTCAGAGCTGGTGAACAGCAACTAACCCTCGCTTAAACGCTGACATAGATTCGAGAATTGGGCACATTGAGCCTCCAATCATTGTTGAATCCAGGTGTCGTAACCGCAGCCGCGTCGGATGAGGTGACAAATATGCCTTCGTTGGAGAGTGCACCAAAGTGGTTTTCCAACAATCGAGCCTCAGGTTGAGAGGACTCTGTATCAGGCTTTGCCTCTACTTTACTGGCTGTCCCAAACACCAGACCAGTCTCTGTATTGCTAGTCGCTTCGACGGCCGAAGACTCTGTGGATGCGAAGAACTGAATCTTGGAGCCCACGGGGACAAAGTTACCACCGTCCATGGCCTGGATGAATCGCTGCATTTCTTCCTCTTCGGATAAGGCAAAGTGCGTTCGCTGAGGGTCAAGTGACAGCAGACCCTTCTTTGCGCCCCAGCCACCACCACCGCTCACTATATGGTGTTAGCCTTCTGCCGCAAATGTTGGGTGGATAAGTTGCGTACAGATCTGATATAGCCGGCCACCCTGCCTGTACAAGCTCTTCAAGTGACCGGACGTAGAAGTTGCCAGGTCCGTGATGTTTTGGCCATCGCTAAACGTTGCCTCCGGGTCAGGATCACTTGAGTTTGAGATGCCGCCTGACTGTGCAAATGTCGGAGGGGTGATTACTGCCCAGATGCCCATGGGTGACTGAACGAGATCTGAGTTCTGCGCGTGGAGCTCGTCAACTGCTGGCTCGAGCTCATTCGATGCAGGAAGTGAGTCATTATCAACGTTCACCCGTCGCACAATATTACCGAAGCTCTCAGTCACCACGCGGGGATGAGTCAGGGGTACAAGAGGAGCCCAGATACCGAGGTCGTTGATGGAGGGGAGTTGCTCCTTGAGAGGCAGTGTTATTTGTTGCCAGTGCTTCTCTACCCGCTCAGCAAGTTTGGGTGTGCTCAGTGACGAGTCATAGCGGCTGGCAATAAGTGTTGACGTCTTGTGGTTCTGAAATGTGGTGTTGGTCAGGGGGATAGTGACATGCGGGTTGCCGAGGTCCATTGTCAAGGCCGCCACTTTGTCCATGTCTTCTCTGGCCTTTGGAGGTGCTTGATCCCATAGTCCTGGCAGAATTGAGTCGAGTTTACCGCGCAGGATGGATAATCCCTGAATTGGTCTGTTGCTGGGAACTGGGGGAGCAACATGGTCGACTACGGCGCCGAGGACATGAAACTGGTCTGTCTTTTCAGACCCAGAGAGTAGATCAGCAAACTCTGCCATGAATTCCTCCTGCTCTAGCCATTTTGCATACTGCGGTGTTGCTAAAATGACTGCAGCGTCGTGCTGACTAGGGTTGGCTCGTTTGATTTGTGATTTGACGGTTTGTAGTAATTGAGAGAGGTCCTTTGAGACATTAGCAGTTTATACGATTGTCATCTAAGTAAGATATACTTTAGTTTTAGGGCTCAGCTCAACAGTAAAGTAACTTGATTCCTTAGTTGTTGAATATGTCCTCTTAGAGTTGACTGAGATACTGCTGAGTACCCGGCTCCTGGGAGCTCTCAATGCCAGTCGAAAGGCCATCGAGACTAGATTATAAGA
The DNA here is from genome assembly GCA_021655865.1 of Fusarium guadeloupense. Classification (NCBI taxonomy): domain Eukaryota; kingdom Fungi; phylum Ascomycota; class Sordariomycetes; order Hypocreales; family Nectriaceae; genus Fusarium; species Fusarium guadeloupense. The sequence goes on along the minus strand of JAJJWM010000246.1, from coordinate 106,796 downwards.
CGACAAGTAACACAGAAGGCATATGATATGTGACAAGTGAAGCAAATCATGACAACATGTTCATAGAGCCAAGTCTGGAAATGGTGATTGCCAAGTCTGAGATGTCATCAATCTAGAGCTCAAGACCTAGAGGCCAGTGGGAGCTTTGCCAGTTGTGGCTAGTGCGCGCAGCAGCCACAGTCTGGGGATATGGAACTACATAGCACTTTTATGATAATTGAACCTCCAAATGCAGTAGTATCTAAAAGCTGAAGATATAGAATAATTACCCAGTCTATGATTCCATCATCGTCTTTGTTGTTATAAGAGTCATAAAAATAAGCCCAAACTACAATAGAAAGATGAATGTTAGTAGGGCTCCACAGCCACACTTATCTTATCTGCAGCCACTCTGTGTGCCCCTCCATCAACTAAAAGTTACCCCCCATCCCCATCCCCTAGCCCATGACTCAACTTTTGTAGGGTCTTGAAAGAGTCACTCTCCCTTCAACTATATCCCCAAAGTCAATCCGTGGTGTAGGACAGTGCTTGAAGTCCTACAGCTACGGGCTTCATTCAGTCATCTACGGCACGACGTTCAGACTCGCGGTACGAGCACTTAGGGTGCGCTCTGCTTCCCCAAGACGACCCTTGTCGACCACGCGAGTAACTATGGCGACCAACAGTGGCCGAGGAAACCCAAGTAGGTGCTTCATAGAGGTGTAGAATAGACATTGCTAACCACGGTTTCATATAGTCGCTGCCAGCGAGGGCATCCAAGACGCTACAAACACCCCTCCAGCCGTCCCCGCCGAGGAGAAGAAGGAACTCACAGAGTCTGCTACCGGCGCTCACGCCACGGGTCAAGATGCTGGCGCTGCTGGTGCCGCAGGCGGTGCACCAAAGGTGAAGACTGAAAAGGAGTGTATGTGAAGCTCTACCAACCGACTCGATCATCACGATATCCCTTCTGACATGGTCATAGTGGAAAAGGAGCGAAAGAAGGCCGAGAAACAAGCCAAGTTCGAGGCCAAGAAGCAAAAGGCTGCTGCCACCGCCCCCAAGGCGCCCAAGGAGAAGAAGCCCAAGGAGAAGAAGGCCGAGGAGGAGCCTCTTCCCGAATACGTTGAGGACACCCCCGAAGGCGAGAAGAAGCGAATCCGATCGTTCGAGGACCCCCATTTCAAGGCCTACAACCCCATTGCCGTCGAATCTGCGTGGTACAGCTGGTGGGAGAAGGAGGGCTTCTTCAAACCCCAGTTCAAGGATGATGGTAGCGTCAAGGACGAGGGCAAGTTCGTCATTGTTCATCCTCCTCCCAACGTTACTGGTGCTCTGCACATGGGTCACGCCCTCGGTGACTCGCTTCAAGATCTCATGATTCGATGGAGCCGAATGCAGGGTAAGACAACCCTCTGGCTGCCCGGTTGCGATCACGCTGGTATCTCTACTCAAAGCGTTGTCGAGAACATGCTCTGGAGAAAGGAGGGCAAGACCCGACACGACCTTGGCCGTGAGAAGTTTATCGACACTGTCTGGACATGGAAGGAGGAGTACCACAAGCGCATCAACAAGGCTTTGACCAGCCTGGGAGGATCTTTCGACTGGAGCCGAGAGGCCTTCACCATGGATGCTAACCTCTCCGCTGCTGTTACTGAGACTTGGGTTAAGCTTCATGAGGAGGGCACTATCTACCGAGCAAACCGACTTGTCAACTGGTGCACTAAGCTCAACACTGCGCTCTCCAACCTCGAGGTCGCCAATAAGGAGCTGACTGGCCGTACTCTACTTGATGTCCCCGGATACGACAAGAAGGTAGAGTTTGGTGTCATCGTGCACTTCAAGTACCCCGTTGAGGGCTCTGACGAGCTTGTCGAGGTTGCTACAACCCGTATTGAGACCATGCTGGGTGACACAGGTATCGCTGTCCACCCCAAGGATGACCGATACAAGCATCTCATTGGCAAGACTGCTATCCATCCTTTCATTGAGGGCCGCAAGCTTCCTATCATTGCTGACGAGTATGTCGACATGGAGTTTGGTACTGGTGCTGTCAAGCTTACTCCTGCCCACGACCCTAACGATTTTACCCTTGGCCAGAAGCATGGCCTTGAGTTTATCAACATCTTGACCGACGACGGCCTGATGAACGAGAATACCGGTGCTTACAAGGGTCAGAAGCGATTTGATGTCCGTTATACTATCCAGGATGATCTCAAGGCCAAGGGTCTCTTCGTCGACAAGAAGGACAACGCCATGAAGGTCCCCCTATGTGAGAAGTCAAAGGATGTTATTGAGCCTCTGATGAAGCCTCAATGGTGGGTTCGCATGAAGGAGCTGGCTGAGCCTGCCCTGGCCGCTGTCCGAGATGGTCGTATCAAGATCCGACCTGAGACTGCTGAGAAGAGCTACTTCCGATGGCTCGAGGACATCAACGACTGGTGTATCAGCCGACAGCTCTGGTGGGGCCACCAATGTCCTGTCTACTTTGCTCAGGTCGAGGGTGGTGCTGGAGATATTCCGGAGGAGAAGCTTTGGTTCGCCGGCCGAAATGAAAAGGAGGCTGAGGAGAAGGCCAAGGCCGCTTTGCCTGGCAAGTCCTTTACCCTTAAGCGTGACGAGGATGTTCTCGACACATGGTTCTCTTCTGGTCTCTGGCCCTTTAGCACCTTGGGCTGGCCTAACAAGACACACGATCTTGAGACTCTCTACCCTACATCCGTTCTGGAGACAGGTTGGGATATTCTCTTCTTCTGGATTGCCAGAATGATTATGCTTGGTCTCAAGATGACTGGCGAGATCCCCTTCAAGGAGGTTTACTGCCACAGTCTTGTCCGAGATTCTGAGGGTCGCAAGATGAGTAAGAGTCTGGGTAACGTCGTTGATCCCCTGGACGTTATCTCAGGTATCAAGCTGGATTCTCTCCACGAGAAGCTGCTGCAGGGCAACCTGCACCCCAGTGAGGTCACCAAGGCCACCAAGTACCAAAAGACAGCCTTCCCCGAAGGTATTCCCCAGTGCGGCGCTGATGCTCTCCGTTTTACCATGATCAATGCCACGACTGGAGGTGGTGACATCAACCTGGATGTTAAGATTATCCACGGATACCGTAAGTTCTGCAACAAGATCTTCCAGGCTACCAAGTACGTCCTGGGAAGTCTTCCCCATGACTTCACACCATCCAAGTCGGGCATTGCCCGTGGCGAGACTCTTGCGGAGCGGTGGATTCTTCACAAGATGAACAGCGCAGCCAAGGACATCAACCGTGCCCTCGAAGACCGTGAGTTCTCCAAAGCCACACTGATTGTCTACCGCTACTGGTACAATGAGCTTTGCGACGTCTACATTGAGAACTCCAAGGCCATCATCCGCGACGGCACCAAGGAGGAGCGCGAGTCTGCCATTCAGACCCTCTACACTGCTCTCGAGGCCGCTCTCACCATGATTCACCCCTTCATGCCCTTCATTACCGAGGAGATGTGGCAGCGAATGCCCCGAAGGCCCGAGGACGAGACCAAGTCTATCATGGTCGCTAAGTACCCTGCCTACCATGAGAAGCTCGACGACCCCGAGTCTGAGCGCGCTTACGAGCTTGTTTTGGGCTGCTCCAAGGCCGCTCGCTCATTGATGGCTGAGTATGCCCTCAAGGACGAGGCCGAAGGTAAGCAATACAAACCCCTGACGTCTGATGCTTCTTGTACTAACTCGCGTATAGTCATCATCCAGGCTTACAACGACACGGCCCTCACCACCGTCAAGGAGCAAGCTTCCTCCATTAAGACCCTGAGCGGCAAGGGCATCAAGGGCGTCGAGATCCTCAACCCTGATGCCACCCGACCCGCCGGCTGCGTCGCCTACCCCGTGTCAACCGAGGCCTCTGTCTTCCTTCACGTCAAGGGCCGCGTCGACCTCGACGCCGAGATTGCAAAGGCACAGAAGAAGTTGGACAAGGCAAAGGCCAACATCCAGAAGCAGGAGAAGATCCTCCAGGACCCAGGCTACCTCGAAAAGGTCTCGGACGCCGTCCGGGAGACGGACGAGAAGAGGCTGGCCGACGCTAAGCAGGAGCTCAACAGTTTCGAGGAGACGATTAAGCAGTTTGAGCAGCTCAAGTTGGAGTAGAAACTAGACAGGATAAAGTCGAGTTACTTGCTAGATCGAGGGTCCGAGTTGCAGTGTGTTTATAAGGGATGTAGAAAAGTAAAGAAGAGATATGCGAGAAATGACATGTTATGAATTGCACTCAGGGTCCGCGAAGTGACGGTTTAATCGTATTTCTTATAACCCTAGTACGACCCTAAGGGACCAAAGCACCTTCTAAAATGTGAATGCTATTAGGCTTAAGTCGTCTCAATCTTAGTAAAACTTAGCCGCGGGTATATAATGTAATAAAACATTACTAAATTTACACCTAAACTCGTCCTGTAGACTGATTATTATCATCTAAACTCGTCACTACCTTAGGCAATTACTGCCAACCTCCCCTTCCAGGCCCCTCTTCCTTATCCTTCTTGACTCCTCCACCGCGAACCGGTCTTGACTGCGCAGCTTCATGCCTCCTGAGCTCCTCGGGCACCTTTGAGATGGAACTCTTGCTGAGGATCTGCTTGAGGTCGTACATGGTGTCGGCGTCCTCGCTGCCCAGGAACGTAATGGCAACACCGCTCTTTCCAGCACGACCTGTTCGACCGATACGATGGGTGTAGCTCTCGATACTGGTGGCCATATTGAAGTTGACGACGAGGGAGACGTCGGGGACGTCGATACCACGACCAGCGAGGTCGGTGGCGACAAGGACCTGGGTGTTGCCGGCGCGCACCGAGGCGAGGGCTGCTTCTCGCTGCTCCTGGGTCTTTGAGCCGTGCAGCGTGACGGCGGACCAGCCCATCTGCTTGATATCGCGAGCGACGGCGTCGCAGTTGCGCTTGATGTTGACGAATACGATGATGGGCGGCGCAAAGGCTTCCGAGGAGAGAATCTCTTGGAGACGCTTTTTGCGGCGGTCTTCGCCCGAGATGAACTCGACGCGCTGCTCGACTGTGTCGACGGCCTCGCCTGCGTTACCGATTGTAACGATGGCTGGGCGGCGGAGATACTTCTTTGCAATCTTTTCTACTTGGGGGGGCATGGTGGCCGTGTACATCATGGTTTGTCTGTAGCGATCCCGTCCACCAAGGTAACGCTGCATTAGCTGTGCGTTTTCAGCATCATCAGTATCGGGTTTTTCGTTGGTGACGGGGAGAGCATCGAGGATCTTGTTGACTGACTCCTCGAAACCGAGATCGATCATGCGATCTGCTTCATCCATGATAACATAGCAGCACTGGCTTAGGACGAGCAGTCGACGCTCGATACAATCAACAAGACGACCTGGTGTAGCGACGATAATCTCGGCACCGTTTCGTAGCGCATAGACTTGTTCTTCGATGGAGTGACCACCGACAATGCTCACACAGCGAAATCCGAGAGGTGTGGCAAACTTCCTTGCTTCAGTCTCAATCTGTTGAACCAATTCTCGGGTTGGGGCCAGGATAAGAGCGTAGGGACCATCGTTCTTGTTTGTTTCGTCCAGAGGAGGTAAATCGGAGATGTAGACCAGTAGGGGTAACAGGAAAGCAGCTGTCTTTCCGGAACCAGTAACGGCTACGCCGATGAGATCGCGGGCCTGGAGGGCAATAGGAATAGCAGCTCTTTGAATGGGCGTAGGCTCCGTATAGCCAACTGCGTCCACAATATCGAGTAAACGTCTTGGCAGATTCGACTCGTTCCAGTTGCGCATAGGGTTGGGGATCATGCCGCCCTTTGTAGCAATACCAAAGTCCTCCTTGAAGATGCGCCAGTCTCGCTCGCGCATATCATCTAGAGACTTCTCAGACCATCGTTTGTTCAGACCTCTTTTATCTGCTCGTTCCCTTGCCTTGTCGCGTGCCCGGAAGAAGTCCTCCATGATGCCCTTTGCTCGTTCTTTTCCGAACTCTGGGTCTCGCTGCTCGATCATTCTGGCTCGCTTGCGGGCTCGCTCTTCGGCTTCATCATCGAACTCGCCTCCGAGGCTAGCATAGGTTGTATTGTGATGGACAGTCTGTCGGGTATATAGAGGGTCGTCGGGGCGCGAGGTATCTTCATCGTCATCCCAACCAAAATTGAACTTCTTCTCTGTTGTTCGCATGCGCTTCTTCTTTGCTGAAAATTTGGACTGTTGATTTACTTGGGGACCGAGGTATCGCGATCGTAGACTGGCAGCCTCGATGTCCTCTGCTGATTGCTTATCAGCAGCAAGGCGCTGCTGATGATCCCCCCCGTTCTTCTGGTTCAGGGCCTTGGGGCCCGTGGGCACGCGCGCTGGAGGAGCATCGTTTGGCTTAGCGAGCCACTTCTGCTCGGCGTCTCGTCGTTTCTGAGCTGCTTCGGAAGCCTTGCGCTTCTTCTCGTCTTCTTCCTTTTTTGCTTTTTCAGCTGCTAGTCGTTCTCTTTCGGCCTTGGGGATGAACCTAGGCTTCGCGGCGGCGGCGTCTGCCGCTTTCTTTTTCCTTAGTATCTCTTCGATATCGAGGGGCATTTTAGGGGTGGTGGTTTGTTGGGAAAAAGGGAAAAAAGAAGACAAATGTGATGTTAAGAGAAAATGTTGATGACTGGTTGACGGGGCACGCGCGCGGGGCCGGCATATATATAGGTTCCAGGTTAACATCCATCTTTGCCTTTCAACAATACTAAAGTACTCAAATATGGAATCTAAAATATATATAAGTATAATAAAGACCTCTTTATTTTCTGATGCTTTTCATAGATTTTCTTTCCAACTTTTGAAAAATGTTACCCTAAATATAACAGCTTAGTAAATCTAAGATTACTTTTTTATATTTCAATACTAACGTTTTATATTGGCACTATACCTTTGTCTAATCTCTTGTTTTATTCTCTCAGCTGTACCTATCTTACCATCCCATAGGTACTAAGAGCCAATATACTATTAGGTACCTTAGGCCGTACACTCTGTAGGTATTCGTATCACTTTTAGCGGGTTTAGCGTGCCATGTTTTTCTATGACCGCGTGGGCCAATCAACGACTAGTAGCTCCATGGTTAAACCAAGGGCCTGCAAACCTTCCTCAGCCTCGAGAATTGGAGAGCTTCAAGTCAAGTCAAGCCAAGTCATGACAAGCGATTGATTGGCCTACAATAAATCACACACATTATGGCCTCATCGTCGCAACTCATCGGCCTCGCAAAGGCGCTGCCAGCTCCTCTGCAGCGCTTCTTCGCCCGCTACCCTCCCGCCGCCATCCTCCCCGAGAACGCCCCCAAGACCCGGTTCCAAGAGGAACGCCCAAACCCCTTCCGCTTCTACAAGCACCCTGTGACAGGGAAATGGCACGATCCCGTCTACTCGCAGCGTCGTCAGGCTGAGCTGGTGCAGATGGCCCGAGAGCACGGTGTCGAAGAGCTGCTCCCCGAGACACGAAAGGGCACCGAGTACAGGCTTGCTCACAGGGTCGAGCATGGTTTGAGGGTCAAGGGAACGGGTGTGGGACAGAAGGTCAAGGGACATATTCACGAACGACACATGATTGCAAAGTACGTCAATATTCTTGTCATGGCGGTGGTCACAGTCTGGCTGCGTGCCACGTTGAGACGGAGGATAATCAAGACTAACTCTGCTGCAGGATGGAAGCAAGGAGAAAGGCCATGTTGGATATGCCCAGTCTTATCAAGCGCTGGAAGAGAGTGAGTCTTGATCATGAACTACCAAACTCCTACGTTGAATCTTTGGCCTTACTAACTCTACTCGACAGGTGGGCAAATACGGATGGACCAAATTCCCCAAATAAACAAGACGGCGAGAGATGGAATGACTGCTTTGGCGCACCCTGTACATTTAGCCATGTATTTTTATGTACAAGAATATCTTCAACCGTCTTGTCAAGACGACTTACGCATCAAACAAGATCCAATTGGCTATCTCTTCATCATGCATGATATGTCCGCAAGCCACTATGCCCCGGCTTAGATATATAATGTGCTCACCTCTCGACAACCCTTGGACTTGACTTTGACAACAACTATCTTTACCAAGTTCTTCCCTACCTGTTCATTTGCGGGCATTCTCTTGAATAGTTACTTCACGGATCACGTGATGTAGATAAAAGACCTTTCTTGAAATTTAAGATGTGAAGCCCTCAACTTTTTCAGGTCCAGCACTCGCAGTTCCCCAGCCCTGTCATAACCATGGCATCTTCACAATTTACATCTGTCTCGCCAGGCACAGCAACCCACTACCAAGTCCTCAACCTCACACCCACCCTCCTCGAAACCCAACATGACCCTACGCCCCTCATAAAGCGCGCCTATCACCGCGCCCTCCTCCGCAACCACCCAGACAAGGTCTCAAACTCAGACTCTTCATCTTTCTTCACCGTCGACCAAATCACCACCGCGCTCAACGTCCTCTCCAGCCCCTCCTCCCGCACCGCCTACGACGCCGCTCTGCGCGTGTCTCGCCCTGCCGGAGCTGCCAGCAGAGACGGCTCTTTTCAAACGGGTGTTGAGAACGTCGACCTGGATGATCTTCCGTTTGACGAGGCTGAAGAGTGCTGGTACCGTCCGTGTCGCTGTGGTAATGAGCACAGCTATGTATTTCACGAAGCAGACCTGGAGGAGGTAAGCGACGAGGGGGAGCTCGTTGTTGGCTGTCTTGATTGTAGCTTGTGGCTGCGAGTTCACTTTGCTGTCATGGATGAGGACGCGGATGAAACGCCGGCTTCAGATACCAAGTCGAATGAGAAGAGTTGACATGAATGGCACGCACATTAACAGGAATAAACCATGTGATATCCAGCATAAATTTACTCAAGCCAGATCAGTTAACCATTCCTGTCTCATGCATTTGCTTGTACGTTACCTGCATAAACGCACATAACAAACTTTGCAACTACATTGAGCTGTGTTCTGATATGTGCAGGAAGCTTGCATTTTGGTGTTGAAAAAAGGGCTGTATAGCCCAAGACCAAGAGGAAGCTTTACTTCTTACGTGAGGGATGTCGAGAGGTTATTCAATGTAATATACCCTTCAAAACCAAGACTAGGGCACCCTAATAGTCATAATACAGTTTTTTTTTTTTTTTTTTTAGAAGAAAAATAAAAACACGAGAGGCATTTTGCCCAGCCAGATAACAGAAAGACCTAAAGGTTATTATGCTAGTTAATTGTGGTTAAATTGCGAGACAAGCTGTGAAACTCAATAAATAAACCATGCGGCACATCGTACTTTACAAGAGGGCCTGCGATGCCCACCATGGCCCTCCAGTCATCACTAATCATGTATCGTCGTGTATTGAAAGTAATTTTAGTATTTTTATTGTCCAGACGGCAACGCATTAGCAGTCTAAAAGCAGAACGTCTGAGTGCGTACTCTGTTCTCGACTCTCCCTGCTAGCCCGTTGGTCGAAAAGTCAGCCCCTCCATGGCGCTTGTCTGTATACCGAAACGATGCCGAAGCTGTTGATCAAAAATGAGGTCTTCCGTCCACTCCGTAGACACCAACCCGCCCGATACCTGCATAGACAAATCATACTTGCCAATCCCTTACTCGGCCTTGGGCTCCTCAGCCTGGGCAGCGGGCTCCTCGGAGGCAGCCGCGGGGGCGTCCTCCTTGGGAGCCTCGGCCTGACCAGCAGCAGAGGTCTCGGCCTCGGAGGAGGTCCAGAGGGTCTGTGTCGCAATATTAGCTGCTGTCGAGAAGACATGAAAATGTGCTTATGGGTAAACGTACAAGGTTGTCACGGAGCAGTTGCATAATCAGCGTAGAGTCCTTGTAGCTCTCCTCGCTCAGAGTGTCAAGCTCTGTAAGTACTATGTCAGCGAATGTGCATCAACAAAGGATTACTTGTTCAGGTTCATACCAGCAATGGCGTCGTCAAAAGCCTGCTTGGCCAAGTGGCAAGCCTGGTCGGGAGCGTTGAGAATCTCGTAGTAGAAAACGGAGAAGTTAAGGGCGAGACCAAGACGGATGGGGTGGGTAGGAGGAAGCTCGGTCTGGGCAACCTCAGTAGCAGCCTTGTAGGCCTCGAGGGACTTGTCGGCAGAGTCCTTGCGGCGGTCGCCAATGGCGAACTCGGCGAGGTAGCGGTGGTAGTCACCCTTCCTACAAAGATTGGTCAGTAACAATTTGCAACTGGGCACCATTGGTTCGCGCCTACATCTTGTGGTAGAAGACCTTGGACTCGCCAGACTTGGCAGAGGGAATAAGGTGCTGGTCAAGGACCTCGAGGATATCATCGCAGATCTTGGCGAGCTCGGCCTCGATCTTCTGTCGGTACTCCTTGATAAGGGTAACCTGAGAAGAGTTGCCCTTTGACTCCTCCTTCTGCTCGATGGAGGTAACTATGCGCCAGGAGGCACGGCGGGCGCCAATGACGTTCTTGTAGGCAACGGAGAGAAGGTTTCGCTCCTCGACGGTGAGATCTCGGTCCTCACCAGCAACGATCTTCATGTTCTCAACCATCTCTGCGGTAGGCGCGCGCGCCCTTTGTTAGCGCGCGATTGACAGATGGGGTTGATCCGATGTTTTCCAAGACATACCCTCATATCGCTCGGCCTGCTCAGCGAGCTTGGCAAGGTAGACAGCGTCTTCGTGACCCATTTTGGCGGTATTTGGCGACTGTGTTTTCAAGGCGAGTTAGTAAGGGGTGACGACCCAGCTTGTCAGACAAGGCAAATGGAAGCGGTATGCAAAGGCAGGCGCAAAGCGGTTAGGAAGTGTGAAGGAGCGCGAATCGGTAGAAATCTCTGAAAACGACAGTGATGAGATGATGGATAATGCTGCAGAGTGAACGAGGGGTGATAAGTCGATGGTTTTAAGCGATTAGACGGGCAGACAGGGAGAGGCAGTTGCGCGCCTAGTGCGTGGCTAGATTGGCGGCGACGATTCGGTGAGGCTCCCCGCTCTTGGACCGTCAGTGGCGGAGGGGTTTCTCAGACGACGGCCTCCTGAAGACGGGGAAATATCGACAATGGATGGGGCTTGATCAGGCTTGATCTTGAATATCGTCGTCGTCTGTATTGTAGGTGAAAGAGGCGGCTATCGCTTATTCGCAGTGGTGAAGGCGCCTCAAGGGATCCAAGGGAGAAAGATGGGTGCGTGTTCCTTTCGGTTTGAGGGGGGGCAATGACGACAGAGGGGGGTAGAAGAACACAACAACACAAACAACAACGAGAAGGAGAACAAGATAGTTGCAGCAGACAAGAGGATTTGATAAGGGGAGAGAGGAGAAGGAAGATGATAATAAAGCGAAGGGAGAGGATGCGCGTACGTACCGAAAGTGGTGAATTTAGTAGAAGGGGTTGTTATGAAAAGGGGAATTAACAAAATTCAGCTGAGAAGCTTCAGTTGAAGGGGGGCCAAGAGAGATGAAAAAAAGAAGTGGTTTTGGTTTTGTTTTGCGGGACGACGAGTTGGTTGGTACTGTAGTCGGGTTATTGGTTGTTGGGGGATTGGGCAAGTTTTGGGTGACGAAAGCAAGATAGAAAGAGAGCGCGCCTTGAAGGGAGGGGACGGGACGGGAGGAAGGGGTCGGGTACGTACCTCTGGTTGCAGGAACCATCTCCCGTCCATCAGCAGGGCCCCCACCTCTGGGCTTAGGTTGTTTGTCCTACAGTCAAGTACTCCACTAAAAGTGCCCTGGAACTTCAGCGGGCTAACAGGAGATATAGAGTATTGTATTATGCATTTTCTCCGTCTTGATATAAGTTATGGACTTTATTAAGATGGAATGTGCCTTTCTGTGATGACTGACATTAGTCTTATCCAAGGCTTCATCTTGGAAACAAAAGCCCCTTTGGCTTCGATAAGTCAGCCTTGCGACTTGGACCTGAATTTGACCTTGTCCCTTCAAAATCCCATCTTCCAATACTTTGACCTGGCTAAGCCCGTTATGAGTCAACGGCTGAGCAACGGGCGGTTGACATCCAGCAATTCCCAACAGTGAAAGTGAAAGGGGGGTCCAAAAGTGTCATCATCGTCATCATGCGACCAGATTGATCCCTCGATTCCTTGGACCAGTTTGTACTGGTGAGTTGTGACCGCCCTCCTTTCACCTGTCCAGGCTTCCGGAACAGCCACACAAGTGCCGACACGAGACTCTGATTGTGGGACAAGAACGTGGGAGTGCGAGAGCTCTGTAGCCTCATCTCGCCCTATCTCGGCTGTGAGTAGCGTTATTATTTTCCATCTCGCTTGACAGATTGGCTCTCACTGTGATTTGGCAATCAAAAAATCGGTGCTTAAGCAAAGAATCAAACTTTGTTTTCTTCTGAAGCAGTCAGCCGAGTTGAAATGAGAAAGTCAGCGGTGCACGGCACATTAGGGTCCATCAAAAGTGTGTGGATTTGAATGAAACCTGAGTATCAAGAGAGATGACCTCTGCCACTCTGATTCTCAACCTTGTGCGGCAAAACGTAAAACAAAGCTGTGGTCTTAGGATTGAGATATCATAAACTTAAACTCATCTACATATCTAAGCTGCACCGCATAGAAAGTTGCAGGGGTAGATGATGTATACGAACGGAATACTTGTCGAGGAGCAACTTGCAACTCTACCAGGCAAAGTACATACCCTTTCTGAGCAAACTTCACAAGGCAGAGACGGCCTCTCAACTAAGAGTATGATGCCCTTTTACAGCAATATCCCGTGATATCTATTTACTAATACCTCCTCCCAACATGGCCTTGTTTGCTATTCTACCCTTTACCTAGACCGGCCTATCTCCCCATGCTGACTCCACCTTAGCTTCAATGTCGTCACTCATATGAAGCTTCAAGTTCCATACAGAGAGATATCAGATTACCATGTCCCATTCTAATCGGAAAAACAAACAGCAGATGCAATGACTCACATAACAATAAGGGTAAATCTGCATCATCTGCCACCCTGAAAATCGATCCTGGCCCTGGCAGCTCGAATCCTGTTGTCTCGTAGGCTGGCTCATCCCAAGCTCCCAAGCGGAGCCTGCCGGGATTTACCGCTGACCCGGGCGATTTTGCTAGCATAGTACATGGTTTTCCAAGCCATTCAGCCTTGATGCTAAGGTACCGGATTAGCATTCCGCGCCTAGCCTGTCCTAGAAGCTGGTAGCTCATCAGATCATCTCGGGCCTTCCACCACCCTCCAACGTCATCGGCTATAACTGACAAAAACACCATCCGTCATATTCCTCTTCCTCGTCTCCAAGCAAAAGACAAGATATCCAAAAACTTCATAGCAACCATGCTTCGCACAACTTTCCGCCAGACGGCCTCTTTCCGGTCCGTTCGATGCTTCTCGATCACTCCTCGCGTCATGACCGAGGGTGCTACCGGTGCTCCCCGCAACACCGGTGGTGGGTGAGTTTATCCCGACGCTCCAAGTCAATTCCTGCGCTATCAATTGGACCAGTATTAACGCCTTTCCCTTCCAGTGACGCTTTCCAGCGACGCGAAAAGGCCAGCGAGGACTATGCTATCCGCCAGCGTGAGAAGGAGAAGCTCATTGAGCTTAAGAAGAAGCTCCAGGAGCAGCAGCAGCACCTTGAGCGTCTCTCCAAGCACATGTACGCTACCCTACCATCTCCCATACAACACAATTGAGCCTGTTGCTAACTCGATTCTCCCCCAGCGATGAGATTACCAAGGAGCAGGGCGGCGAGAACCACTAAACAACTCAACCCTCGGATTACCGGAATAGGTCGGGCAAAGCTTGCGGGGGAGTCATATGAACTGCGTGCGGCTCGTCAACGTCAGCAGGCTATAGTTATCGAATTGAATTGGGGGATTTCGACCTGAAACAACGCCTCATACAGAGCTTGTGTTTTTCATAGTCTAAACTAGTGTACAAGAGCATTCACGCGTTTGCACTTCCTAACATTGGGTTTCCACGTCTTATTCCCGTTACGCCCACTACTGCGTATGCCTTCGTGTACTATCTTTGATACAGAATTGCCTGAATTACCTGCCTAAACTCCAATCCAATAATTACAGCCCTCCCGTTCATCGTCGACCCATGTATGAGCGATAGAAGCTCTCGGCCGCATCATTATCCGACCCAATGTAGTGGCCGCCTAGGTTGCTGCTCGACTTCTGCGCAGCTGTCACCTTGGCTTGCAGTGAAGAGGCGTTAGCATCAATCCACTGAAGCTGTGTGAGATGGCCATTGAGGACCCGGACGATTTGGCTCAGCTGTTGTGTTTGGTTAGCTAATCTCATCATCCTTGAACATGGAACATGGGGATGCAAAACTTACAGGGTCCTCGGGCTTAGCACCCTTGTTCAGTGTGCCCGAAATGTCATTGATCTCCTTGACCATCTTGGAGAGATCCCGCGACTTCTCGTCCAATTGTTGTGTGAGCTTTTCGGCAAGCTTGTACGTGCGCTCACGCTCCTGGTCAGGGCCAGCCAACTGCTCCCCGGGGCCAAGCTGTTTAGCAAACATATCCTGGACTTCGGACTCGTATCGGTCCAACCACGCTTCAAGCTCATCTTGCTGGCTTTCAACAGCAGCAAGCTGTCGCTCAATCTCATGGCTGGCTCGCTCAGCCTCAAATGTATCAAGGTAGAGCTTCTGGATCTTCTCGCCGTTATCCACCAGGCTTCTGTCCCAAGTGGACACAGTAGTCGCCTGTTCCTTGAATTCCTTCTGATACTTTGAGAGGTCAGAAGCCCACCGCGTCACGATGTCTTCCATCGTCTTGTTCTTGAGGCGTGCCATCTGAGAGGTTGGGCCAGTCGTAGAGGCACCTAGAGGTCCAGGAGTGGCGCTCGAAGTCGTAGGCTTGGCCGCGTCCTTACTGGTGTCCTTGCTAGCATCAGTGGCCGGTTTAGCACCAAACAAGCTGCTGGCTGGAGCTGTAGTAGAGCCCAACGCAGGGGCAGAAGTGGTTGTTGAGGCGCCGGTAGTTGCAGGCGCAGTGCTCGTAGACGTTGTCTGGGCTTGGCTAGTAGCTGGCGCTCCAAAGAGGCCACCGGCTGGCTTGGGGGTTGAGGACTCGGTCGAGGGTTTGGGAGTGCCAGCACCGAAAAGGCCGCCAGCGCTCGTAGCTGCAGCTGGAGCCGCAGTAGAGGCTGCGGTCGTGGCAGGCTTAGCCCCGAACAACCCTCCGGCTGTCGCAGTGGTGGAAGCTCCTGAAGCAGCAGATGTTGTTGCGCCTCCCCCGAAGAGTCCACCGGCAGGTGTTGAGCCGGCGGTCGAAGTCGCGGGAGCTGCAGGCTTAGCAGCGAACAAGGAGGTTGAGGTAGTAGAAGGAGTCGAAGTTCCAGCTTGAGAGGCGGCCGCAGGTGCAGTTCCTTCGGTCTTTGGAGCCCCAAACAGTCCCCCAGACGCAGGAGCAGCAGTTGTCGCTGGCTTGGTCCCGAAGAGACCTCCGCTAGGAGTGCTGCTTCCAGACTGCGCACCCCCGAAGAGGGTAGACGGCGCTGCTGAGGTGGTCGTGCTGGGTTGAGCAGACAAGGCGGATGTGGTCGCTGGCTTTGCTCCGCCACCAAAAAGATTCGAGGTTCCAGTAGAAGATTGGGCGCCCGTATTACCGAATAGTCCACCGGCAGGCTTTGATGAATCAGCACCAGGTGGTGCTCCAGCTGGAGTTGTAGATGGCAAACTGAAAGTAGGCTTAGCAGGAGTTGCAGCACCAGAGCTGGCAAACATGCCAGAAGATGGCGCGGCAGAAGTGGTAGCAGTTCCAGTCTGGTTGGCATTGTTCTGGCCGAATAGACCACCACCACTGCTACTAGCTGGAGTGGAAGAGCCACCACCGCCAAAGAGGTTTGATGCGGGCTTGTTTCCAGTGCTCGCTGCGTTTCCAAACAACCCCCCAGAAGCTGGTGCAGTAGAGCTGGTAGCACCACCACCAAACATTCCACCGCTTGCCGGAGCTGAGGTTGTTGCAGGCGTGGATGAGGCACCTCCGCCGAAGAGACCGCCCGTCGCAGGAGTTGTAGAACTGCCGCCGCCGAAGAGTCCACCAGATGTAGGGGTGGATGATGTGTTGGTTGTGTTTGCGCCGCCACCAAAAAGTGTACCAGCGGGCTTCTGCGCTGAGGCGCCGCTTTGTTGACCGAACAAGTTGGTTGCGCTACTGGTAGGTGTCGTACTGCTACCGCCAGCAGAACCCCCAATCGATCCGAAAGAGAATCCAGGAGATCCTGTGGCAGCTCCAAAGAGACCCCCCGAAGCCGGCGCAGTCGACGTCGCGCTGTTGTTTGGCGCGCTCGAAGAGCTTGTGTTTCCGAAGCTGAACGACATCTTGGGGGCTAGAGGTCGAGGATCAGCTTCCTCGAATCGGGGGAATTGTCGGTCGCGATGCGTCTAGGCTAGATTTTTGAGATATCAGCAGGTCGGATGAAGAGTTCCTGATGGTCGACAGAGATAGTCGAGATGGGAAAAGTTGTGGTCGTCGATGGCAACGGATCTGATGAAGGCTGGACATAGCATTTGGGAGCTTTTTTTGTGGAGACGCGTGCTGAAATGGGCGGTCACCGTTAATTGGACCGTGCCTGAGCTAAGCTACTTTCAGTCACCGTTCTCCTTCAAGCTCCTGGGCGTAAAGTTGCCGTTTTAAACGTATTAAAATGGAGTTCCCATGATTAATGCTACATCGATCTCGATGAACAACTCGATTGCTATACTAAGAGTATCTAAGATTCATCACGCGCGATTAAATAATTTCAGATGACTTGAGTGCCTAGTGAGATTAGCGAGATGCACCCTTTACACAAGGACCGGCTTATGAATGCTGGGCGTGTTGATCGAGAATCCTCATCTGCATCGACGTTAGTCATTACAAAGACTACGAAGTATTGAATGTAAGGAAAGCAAGAAGCAGAAGTATCCAAGACATCTTAGAAAGGGGAAATGCTGGTAAATGGGCATTAATAAGTCCTATTCTAAAGAAAATGGTCTGGGGCCTCCTTGTTGGTATTCATGTTCAGGTACTCGTTACAAGACATTTGATAACCCCAATTCAAGTCACCCACTAAACAGAAGAGTCTTTTAAACATACTCGCTTAGCAAGTACCTACAGTATCTCATAGCCAAGGTACCTACGACATTGTTTATTCCAAGTTTCACTCAGTCTCACTTTTTGTGACTTGAAAAAACAACGCCCTGCCAAGTATCTCGCAAGAGTCGCACTCTCTTACCCAAATACGGCCTCGATGCCGTGTTCTAGACTAAGCTCCTGCAGGGATAACCTAAAATGCCAAGGCAAGGTCTCTGAATGGATGAGCTGCGCAACTCCACGTGATGCGACTTGCCTTGAGCTCCAAATGGAACCTCAAGAATCCTGACAGAACAAGTCCCCTTTCTAAACCTACCATAATCGTATTAATTCTGATTTAACCTGTTACTCTACTGCTGGCGTTGGCATTATTTCTACAAGCATTGACCTGCGCTTGTCGACAATAGCACATCAGAGCCTACCGTCCAACTCCTAGGCTGTTCCCTAAACCCCACGCCGACTATCCATACCGCATGTCCTAGACCTCGAAGCACCAATTCCATTTTGCTCCTCGTCATCATGACAGACGCCGAGAAACTCGAACCTCCCAAGGGTGCCCCTGTCGAGGACCCTGGAGCCCGTGAACTTGGTATGATGGTTACCTGATACTTGGACACTCGGTCACCCTGCTGACATGTTCTAGCTGAGGAATCCGAGTCTGAGGACCAGTTCACAGACGCTGCATCTGGCTCCGAAAGCCCAAAGATCAGCTCGCCCATCCCCAAAACCCGGGTCGAAAAGGTCGACGATCAACCCTCACACGGCGAGGTTCCGGGAACGCAAGCGTACGAGATGCGAGGACAGGATGCCCAACCCGACGAGATTGCAATTGCTCCGGAAGAAACTTCGTCTAAGGCTTCCTCGACCCCTAACATCACAGCTCCTACAACCGTTGTAGAGGAGGCTCCTGGTGCTAGAAGCCGATCGCATTCAATTCAATACGAGGAGAGGCGCAAGGCAGACGCTTCCCCGGACATTGTCGTGGATTCCGATGGTCAGGTCAAGGAGATTCAGGGCGAAAGTGCGTATGGTGAAAGCAATTCTGGTACGGGAGTAGCAAAGTCCTAAAAACACAAGAATATCTGTTGACCACTGAAACTTGTTCTCGTAGATGACCCATCGCCGCTCTCTCCCGATTCCACAGCTTCGAAAGCACAAGAGAATGAGCCTTCCGAAAAGCCTGGCTCTATAGCTGCCCCCTTAGAAGATGGTGACAGTAACGGCGATGACGATGAAAATGATGATGACAATGGCGGTGACGATGATGATTTCGGTGACGACTTTGACGACTTTGAAGAGGGTAATGAGGACGATGATTTTGGTGACTTTGAAGACGAATTCCAGCAAGCAGAGACTCCAGCACCTGCTGCCACACAAGGCTCTTTACCACCACAACCTACATTACCATTTGTAAGGTTTTCTTTGGTTCAACGTCTAGATAAGCTGCTTACCATCATCTAGCCCGTACCTGATTTCGACGGTCTCGACCCAGACGGAGTCATATCTGAACTGGAGCCTTACCTCGCCACATTATTCCCTCCCGAAGAGCTCGACCTTCCTACCTTTCCTCCCCTGTCCAAAGACTCGGTCTTTTTTACACCACGATCAGCATCCCTCTGGTCCCAACTCGTCGCTCCCCCTCCCCTTGCCCCTCCTGACTGGATCCGCTCCCGCACACGCCGCCTCTTCCTCGTATCACTCGGAGTCCCCGTTGATCTTGACGAGATCCTCCCCGCATCTAAACAAAAGAAGCTTATCCTTCCGTCCCTCAACGTTTCCGCCCTCTCCCCACGGACATCCAGCGATTCTCGATCTGTCTCCAGATTACGGCAGGGTGAAGGTAACAACTCATCCACGTCGGTCGATACCCAAGGCAAACCTTCAGCCGCATCGAGGAAGCGTCGGGGTCCTCCACCGCAGCCAGAGCTAGATCTTGTGGCTGCCCGGCACCTGTGCCAGACAACAGACGAAGCCCTCGATGGCATGACTGATGAGGAACTCAAGGCCCATGTTGCCAAACTAGAAGGCTTGGAGGAAACGGCAAAGGAGGCGTTGGAGTATTGGACCAAGAGAACAGACGAGAAGATTGGCGATAGAGAAGCCTTCGAAGGGGTGATAGAAAACTTGGTCAAGCATGCGCGCAAAGTACGCAAGTAGATACCATACAGTGGACGTGCAAAGGTCCTTTTACATGAAAATCCTAGGTTTTCCCAAAGCTCTCAACCTGTTATTGCATTGTAGTTTATGATGTCTGTATTTGATAGTAAGATGTTTCTAATGTGGTCAAATCTTCCTGTTTATTACACAAGTTAGTATGAAGGCAATTAGGTTGGACGATGCTTAATTTATGATCTTTGTGACATTGATCAAAAAATCTACATTTCTTGGAATAACTATTTGGCGAAGACTTTTAATTCTTTTTCCTCCGAGGTCGACGTGACCTCTTGATGCGTTTACATCGTAGCTACACAGCTCATCCGCTAGTTACAGCCAAGTCCTTGGAGCTCACTGCCTCGGACATACAGTCTAGCCCGTCTCCCCACACCCCCCAAAAAGACCCTATAAACACCAGGCCTCACCAGCGCCAAACGTCTACTCAAGATGACATTGGGGGCCCTGCCTCTAACACTGGGCGTCCTCGAGTTCGGCATCTGAGATTGTAGCCGAAAAATCGTGCGAAAAAGTTGCTCAACTCGTTCCTTGGTCTACATGGACCGTTTAAGCAGTGCTGGGCTCGAGTGTCACACCACTAGAAGATGAGTCAGTTTAAGTGTTCCGTGGTTTAGAGGAAGACAGATATAACTTACGCAGCAATGGTAGCCCATCCAATAAGACGCCAGTGCTTCTCGATACGTCGGCTCAGAGCAACCTTCTCACCAATGTTGGTACAGGCAGGGCTGGTCAGGACAAGTTTGGCGGCATCGTTCTTGATAGCAGCAACCTTGGCACCAGTAGAGGTGGAACCAATGTTGACCATGATGACCTCGTTCTTGGCCAGCTTAGCAACCTTGGCCTGCTTGCCGTCGGCAGTTCTCACACCGAGCAGACGGCGGAGGAGATAAAAGTTGACCTCGATCTCGCTGTAAATCTCGGGCAGGCGACCCTTAAGACCCAGGACGAAACCAACGAGACGATCGGCTCGGCAAAGGGTAGGGTCGATTCGGGTACCAACACCAATGAGACCACCTGGAACAGCGTACTTGAGGTCGTTGGCCTCAGAATTGAGCGAGACGACTCGGCTGAAGATGGGTGTGCACTTGAGTGCACCGCTGTCGTCTCGGGACACAATACCAGGCCGGATCTCAATCTCGTCACCCAGCTTAATGACACCGTGCAGGATAGATCCACCAGCAACACCACCCTTGAGCTCGTCGATCTCAGAACCGGGCTTGTTGACGTCGAATGATCGAATGACAATCATGTGAGGCTCCATGCTGAAGTCTCGAACAGGCACGGGAATGGTGTTGACAATGGCATCGAGGACACCGTCAATGTTGAACTTGAGCTGGGCAGAGATGGGGATGACTGGAGATTTGCCAGCAACAGTTCCTCGGATGAACTTGAGAATAGACTGATAGTGCTGCTGGGCAGCCTCTGCTCGCATAAGATCGACCTTGTTCTGGAGAATGATGATCTTGTCGAGCTTCATGATCTCAATGGCAGCCAAATGCTCGGAGGTCTGGGGCTGAGGGCAAGATTCGTTGCCGGCGATAAGGAGGAGAGCGGCGTCCATGACGGCGGCGCCTGACAACATGGTGCTCATGAGAATATCGTGACCAGGGCAGTCGACAAACCTGGTATCGTCAGCACTCGCTTTTGTAGTAGTCCAACAAGATTTCAACTTACGAGACGTGACGCAATAGCCTGTAGGTACCGCTGCATCCCTCGCGCTCACAAGGAGGATCGACCTCCTTCTCACTCTTGTAACTTCGGTAGCATCCAGGTCGAGGGCATGCAGGGTTATCGCACTTGTAGATCTTGGCGTTGGCGTAACCCAACTTGATGGTAATGTTTCGAATCAGCTCGTTCTTGAAACGAACAGTCTGGACGCCAGAAATAGCCTTGACAACTGTCGACTTTCCGTGAGCGACGTGTCCAATAGTACCAATGTTGATAGTAGCTTGTCGTGCGATAATTTCGGGTGTGAGAGGAGACAGCGTGGAAACGTCGAGGTCTTTGGGATCGGTTTGAGGAGGCAGCGGTGGTTTTTGAGCAGCGGGCTCAGCGATGGCAGGGTTGGACTTCTTGAGAGCCGACTTGAGAGGCTTCTCCTCGGGGGCATCTCCGGCGTCGTTGTGACCGATAGACTCTCCAGAGTCAGACTCGGACTCAATGTCGTCGTATTTGGGGTCGCCGTTGGCAGACATGATGAAAAGGCGGGGCAGTCCGGTCGGTTTTTTGGGCGTGAGGCGGCTGGAAGAGGACGGTTTCGGGGAGAGAAAGCGGTCGCCTAGATGGGGAGAAAATTACTCTCCAAGATTCGGGGAAATCGCGAGTGGGCTCTCGAAGTTGTCGTTGAGGGTCGAGATGTTGTATTTGATGATGGCAAAATTCCTCGTGTGCATCTGCAGTCTGTCGAAATGGCTATGACTCTTACGCTAAGCCTAATAAGGTTTGATAACGCGATAAGGATCCAGTGCCCCTCGCCGGGTGAGCATCGGCAATTTTCTCCTGGCACAGTCCCAAGAGCATCTCTATGATCTAAGATAGCTCAATATATTATACACCTACTAGGTACTTATATAACAGGTAGGTCAGGCAATCATGATGTTTTATTAGACTGCTTTTATGAATACAAGATTAACTCGCTCTAATCATTAGAACATTACGTATGTTCTTGTGATTAAGTGAATTTTATCTATTCAATTGCTACTCTCCTGCTCAGATACCAATAGGACGTGTTTATAAGCCGCAATGGAAGGGCATATTCATTATTGAGCTGCCGTAGCGAGGTCACTTTCTTATCTCTCTGCGTAGACTTACGGTATAGCTGCGATGTTATCAGAGAAATGGACACTACGTCAAATGACTCGACTTCAGTAGGTGTTGTACCGGGTAGGCCACCTTACGTGGTTGCCCATGAACCGTCAATCACTGAGTGCATTCTCAGGAGCAAGAGCTGCCATGCAACACAACCTCACCTCAGCTTATCTCATGCGTATGCATTTTGCCATCTACAAAACTTCACCAAAACCCAACTGATTGAGCATTGCATTTCTGGCTCTCCTAGGTCCCTCAAGCGAAGTCTACTATGGTCAAGGCCATTTTCAGACAGTGCGTCAAAAGCTAGTTGATCCAACAAAGTCAGCTATTACAGTAGAGGTCCCCAACCTCACGCATTTGAAATCGAAGTGCAGAATGAAAAATTATCAATATTTAATTATCATGTGCCGACAGACGGGATTGGAAAGAGAAACAACCAATACTCCTTGTTGGTGATAAGCTGTCGCTGCTTGTTGGCTAACGCGAAGATGAGGAAATGATAGAGCATGGACTCTGTGCTCTGGGTTGCAGCACGACACCTCTCCAGAGACAGTGCCTTGCCTTGCAACAGTGGTTGTTACTATCTTTATCTCAATTTCCTGTGTTCGGAAGGTGGCTGACTGACTTGAGGCGGCGCGTCATGTACGATGTCTATCTTGTTGCTGGTGTCTTACCGTTACAACACAGCCATGAACGGCAACGATCTACATGTAGGATAATTTCTTGAGCACGCATTGTGTATGTATAACCGACAATCTGGTCTGCCAGCGTTCTCTGCTGTCAGAATGGTCGAGACGGACAATATCCGGACATGGGAATAGCGAATGCATACCCTGCACAGCAATAACGCGCACCCACATCAGGGAAAGAATAAAAAAAGGCTTCTCGGAGCTTTGAGGCAACATGGCAAAATGCTAACGCAGCATCTTTAGTGGGCCTCAAAAGAGGATCTCAACTTATCGAAACAAAAGTCGTTTGTTGCCGCCCAACCCTGCAGTGGCTGGATGGCCATCACGGCTCTTGACAAGCTGATTGGTGGCGTTAAAGTGAAGAGTCGAAGCGCTTGCAGCAACGCAGCCTATCAAGCTGGCAAATAGATGACCAGGGGTTCAAGAGCGGCTGTCTCACTCAGCCAATGGGATAACAAGGATACCATCTCTCCACGATCCACGCCTCAACTCCAACGTGCTCTAGCCGCCGAGCGACTCTGATTGCCCAGTGATAATGCTTCACATGGGCAGTCGACTTGATGGAGCTGTCCGGGGACCATGCAGAAACTATCCCGGTCGATTCCAGACAAACGTGGTTGTTTTTTGCTGCAACAGTTGCCTTAAGCATGCGAGTACGGAAGACCCTGCTCGCACACGCCTACACTACCACTTCACATAACACCGCAGCTCTCCCAAAAACCTTCTTGTGAAACCCCCTCTTCTACAACTCGACCGTCTGTTCGTGACCTCTTCCCCTGGGTCCGTTGCTTCTCAGACTTGTTCTAGTGTCACAATTGTCGGCAGCACGGCAGGCAGCAGAAGGTTATCAAGCTCTAATACATCCCGTCCACTTACACTCACTCGTCTCGTCACCGGCGCCAGGCCAGCGGAGCTCGACCTACCATCGCTTCAGCAGTTTGGGCGTCTAATTCCAAGAATCACTCAACGGGCGGCTCGCATCTGCCTATCACACGTCTTGGTGTATATCCGCTCATCTTTCCGGTAAGACCATCTTCAGTTGCTATTTGCGGCACCCCCCTCTCTCATCTCGGTGTCGTCGAATGAGCGTGCTTGTTCTCTCTATTGCCGCCATCCTCAAAACTCGTCTCTTCCCACTCGAGTCCGCCTGCCTGGCCGGACCTCTCCCAGTTCTTCGATAGCTGGTCTCTCTGTTCTTTTGCAATTTTGTCTGTTCTCTTCCGGGCGTGAGCTTGGACTGTGTCGAAGCTCTTATACCTGCTTCATCAACATTGTTGGCTCTCACTTACACATCTCACCACTGAGATCTTTGTTCCCTTCACATTCCCCGTTACAAGCATGGCTGGTCCAGGTCCGTCTGCTATGGCAACCTACTGTCATCAAGAACCATCAAACTGACTTACGTCTCAATAGAAGATAAGAAGCGGCCCGCTGCACTCAACCTTGCTACAGCCCGACCTGGTACTTCCGAGTCCTCATCCTCAGACGGCTCTCTCAAGCCTCGAACTCCTCGATTCGCCGAAGCAACTTCAGTACATTCGCCCGTCGAGGCTCGATCCCCCTTCGCCGACCCCGAGAAGTCGCACGTTGCTCAACCTCAACCGGGCGACATTGGTTTTGGCTACATTGGCCAGCGAGAATCCGTCACCGTCCCAATGACTCCCAAAACGCCCCTCAAGAGCGCTATGAAGGTGCCAGGAACACCTGCTCACCTCAAGAACCCCATGAGCCCGACGTTCCGGGAAGAGGACCTTCTCGAGAAGCGCGAGTTGTCGACCGACAAGGAGCAAGCACGCGATTTGGTATGTACTCTATCATGCATGCTTAATTTTGTGTGAACATTTCACTTACACGCCGACAGAAAATCAAGGCCCGCGTTCGCTTGGCCAAGTTCGCCCTGCGCGGCGTCAACTTCAGCTGCTCTCTCATTATTCTTTCCATGCTTGCGGCTTCATTCACTATCTTTAACGCTACCAAAGCCCTGCCTAGTCAGAGTGGAATGCCATCATGGGCTAACGACACCAACACATGGCCCCAGAAGCTCGTTCTTGCCATGGCTTGTATTTCTCTCACTGCTTGTATCATTGTCTTCATTTCCTACTGTCGAGGCGGTCACCGACGTGCTGAGAAAGTTGGAACATACTATACCATGTTTGCTATTGGCTGGGTAAGTCAAGAGTACCTCTCTAACGTTTCTATCTTGGAATAAAAGCTGACTAGGTGTAGTTCATCCTCGCCATGATCCTATGGGTCGTCACAGCTATCCTGTTCCAAAACTCGAGGAACAACAGCGGCAATCAGGACTTGTGGGGTTGGTCTTGTGTCGAGAATCATAGATCCGAGGTCTATGGTGACAAGGTTGACTATGCCCTCGTCTGCCGTCTTCAGAACTGGGCCATGATCTGCATCATCATTGAGATCGTGGTTGAGGTTCTCTGCATTCTCCTTTACAGCGTCATCTTCTACCGCTACTACACTAAGCGACGCCTCTTCAAGTCTATGGACATGCGAGACCGTGCCCGCTCCGATCTCTATCTCGCTCAGCTTCGCAGCCAGTCCGCCCCCAACACCCCTGGCTTCGGCCCCAAGTCTCCCGCTCTCAGCGCCTATGCCATGTCTCCCCGTCACCCTCCCGCTGCCTACCGCAACCTGTCCGACATCAGCGAGGACCCCAACCCCAACCCCTTCACGCCCGGAACTCAGTTCGTGGAGCCCAAGTCTCAGTTTGCTCCCCAGGAGACCACCTTCAAGCTCCAGGCTCCTCCTACCAAGGCTCCCTCTGCTACTCCCAAGCTGAACCAGTCCGCCTTCACGCCTACCAGCTCTTCGCCACCGTCGCCTCCTCCTGTTCCCACCGTTCACGTCTCGGAACACGGTCCCACGGCTTCTGACGAGCCTACATATGAGGCTGTTCCCATCCCCGGCGCCTATGCCGGCCAGGCTATCAAGAGCCCACCGCCCACGCAAATACAGTTTGGCCAGGGCTACTAGAAAAGCGTCGAAGAGTTAAAAAGCGCAAAGATTTTGCTTGGTTTATTAGTACTGGTTCAGCGAGCTTCAGCCACGTTCTTTAGGCGGCGGCTTGTCTATTTGGAAGACACACATATATATCACGGGGCGGCGATACCACACATGGCGTTATAAGGACGGGTCCAAGACTTGACTATTGCTTTTTCTGGGTTTTCCTTTGTTTTCCAGCTCTCCACAGAGATGACAGAGAGTCGTATATAGTGCACTGTAATCTGGGCATGAGCTGTATAGTTGAAGAATGTGCAAGGATGACGGTACTGACGTGGATGAAGACAATGGAATAACGAGCTACATTTGGTACTTTCGTTTGTACGACAAGAGCCTTGCAGGCTATTAGGATAGGAATTTGGATTCAATCATGACATTGATGTATACTTGCTTCGAGATTGTATCATAATGTGTCTTGCTGGTGCTTGATCAAGTGTGGAATAGTGGTAGATCCGAAAACACCTGGTGCAAATTAGATGGAGGTGGCGATAACTTCATGTAACACTCATGAGTAAAATATTGATCAGTCAGCACCAGCCACTTCACAAGTTTGAACATATTCATAGAGAGTAAAAAAGAAAAGCATTCATCATGATAACGACACCCTAAATACAGAGACAAAAAGCAGGTTTGAAAAAAAACCATTGCATTACTTTTTGGTAGCCCCGCTGCACCCCCCCAAGGGTATTAAGGTGCAAAGCAAATGACTGCCTGAACGAAGCCTTTTGTGTGTTGCTGCAGCCAAGTCTGTCAAAGTTCGGACCTCCTCCCCGTGGGTCACCTCCAGGGCCAGCGGCAGCGGCAGCAAAGGCCTTGCCGCCCTCCCAGACGGTACTCTAGAAACGAGATCTATCAACAACTGCCACAAGAGATTTCTCCGTATAACCCTCCCAAAAAAGTCAGGCTGCCCTGCGTCGTCTGGTCGTAAAAAAGCTGGCGAGGCAGCCTGGAAAACGGATATGGAAGACCCGCGGTGCTTTTGTTCACTTTTTTTGTTTTGAGTTTGGAATGAGCTTAGATGAGGTCGGCGACGTTCATGGGCATCTCCTCGATCTGGGTGCTGTAGAACTGCTCAATCTCACGCATCATTCGGACGTCCTCGGCAGTGACGAAGTTGATGGCGACACCCTTTCGGCCGAAACGACCACCACGACCAATTCGGTGAATGTAGTTCTCACGGTTGGCGGGGAGATCGTAGTTGATGACCAGGGAAACCTGCTGGACATCGATACCACGGGCCAGAAGGTCAGTGGCGATCAGGACACGAGAAGAACCGGATCGGAACTCCTTCATAATCAGGTCACGCTGAGCCTGGTCCATGTCACCGTGCATGGCAGAGACAGTGAAGTCACGGGC
Organism: Fusarium guadeloupense; assembly: GCA_021655865.1. NCBI lineage: Eukaryota > Fungi > Ascomycota > Sordariomycetes > Hypocreales > Nectriaceae > Fusarium > Fusarium guadeloupense. The sequence goes on along the minus strand of JAJJWM010000246.1, from coordinate 79,750 downwards.
AGTGAGCTTGTCGGTGAGCCAGTCGACCTTTCTGCGGGTGTTGCAGAAGATGACGGCCTGAGTGATGGTGACGGTCTCGTACAAGTCGGAGAGTGTGTCGAGCTTCCACTCCTCCTTCTCGACAGCAATGTAGAACTGCTTGATACCCTCCAGGGTAAGCTCGTCCTTCTTGACCAGAATACGGACGGGGTCACGCATGAACTTGGTGGTGACCTCAAGGACGTCCTGGGGCATGGTAGCGGAGAGCAGGACAACCTGGGTGGACTGAGGGAGGAGCTGGAAGATGTCGTAGATCTGCTCGGTGAAACCACGCTGAAGGGAGAGTTAGCGCCATGAACTGGGACAGTCAAAGAATGAGATTTCTTACAGAAAGCATTTCATCGGCCTCGTCGAGGACGAACATCTTCATGGAGTCGGTCTTGAGGAAGCGTCGCTGGATCATGTCCTGGACACGGCCGGGGGTACCGACAACGACCTGGGGGCCGTCCTGGAGGGCCTTCATGTCCTCACGGACGCTGGTACCACCGATGCAGGCGTGGCACTCAATGTTCATGAAGTCGCCAATAGCGACAACAACCTTCTGAATCTGCTGAGCAAGCTCACGGGTGGGAGCGAGGATCAGAGCCTGGCACTGCTTGACGTTGGTGTCGATCTTCTGGAGGACAGAGATAGAGAAGGTGGCGGTCTTTCCAGTACCGGACTGGGCCTGGGCGATAACATCGTGGCCCTTGATGACGGGCATGATAGCGCGCTGCTGGATAGCAGAAGGGCGCTCGAAACCGTAGGCGTAGACTGCACATTTGTGTGAGCGGTTTGGAGATATGGAAATACGGGATGCGGGCAAGAAACTTACCACCTCGGAGAAGCTCAGACTTGAGGTTCATGTCATCGAAGGAGTCGACGGTCTCATCGTAGTTGGACTCGATCTGTCCTGCAAGGCAAGCATGGTTAGCATATTTGTTGGCGGTTCAAATTCTGGCTCATGTTATGCGATGCTTCGACGCCTGATGCTCCGACGCTCATTGTGAGATTGGGCTTTGGGTGAGGGTGCGGCCCACTTCCAAGCGCCATAGATCAAGTTGAGTCGAGCGGGCAGACAGTTGAAAGAGACGGAGGCATGGCGAAACTAGAGGCAGCGGAAGGATGGGAAACTCACCCTCGGGGACGTCCTCGAGTCCCTTGTCGGTAGCCATATTTGCGGTTGAGGCGTACGAAAATCTAGATCAAGCACAGCTCGATCTAGAGGTTGATAAATCGCGGGGTGACGGAAGAGAATAAAGAGGGCAGAACTTCTACTCGAGAAGACTGCGCCTGTCGTTTCGGGTTGGTGAAAAAGAAAAGCTGGTATCGACTAGATTCAAGATTCTCGTTAAAAGGACGAGAACCGACAGGAATCTAGGATGGAGACTGTTATTTGTATTGTTCAGGACAAAGCCTTTGAGATGGAGTATGAAAGAGAAGAGGGAAAAAAAGTCGAATGAGGGGCGTCGTGGAGGCAGTATTTTTTTTTCTTTGCTGCCCACCCGCTTACCTCAAGAAAAGCGGCGACCAATCATGTGAGTGGATTAGACAGATGGTGGGGTATCGGATTAGGGTACATTGGCGCTGCTTCTCTGCTAGCAGCACTACATGACAAGATTTGATTTTTTTTTTCCTCTCTCGCGCTGTAAGTTTTTTTTTCGTCTCATCACTTGGAGAGTGCTTTGCCTCTGCATCGACATTGGTGCTACGTATTATTCCACTTTGCCCCGCTCTCACCAACTCTGACTGTTTGAGAAGTAAGAGAAAAAGTCCTTTTCTGCCCCTCCACTCACTCTCACTGACTGGTCTGTGTCATGATCTTCCATTGTTCCTAGTTAGTGAGAGGAGGGGCATGTGACTGTGACAGGCTTAGACGGGCACAACTTGGGTTGAGTCAACAACAATGTAGAAATATCACAAAACCATGATACTGTAGACAGCTACCAATAAGATAAAGGAGACACCCAAAAACAAAATCAGGGGCAAGTCCACGTAAACCTCCCATGAAAGCAAGAGTCAGAGCTGCAATGTAACTCCAGTCAGTCAGTCTCTGACATCCATATCCTCAGCCGATTTTTTTCTAGGTCCGCCCTACGCACTAAAAACTTGCTGTATCCAATCTTTGGATGTATCCATTCTCAACTGTACTTTACCTGTAGTAAAACCAGATTGTACAGTATCGTACGGTTCATCGGTCCGCCTACAGCCTTGTTGTTTTTCTCTCATTGAGTTTGAGCGAGCTGTGCCTTGTTTTCTTCTACTCTTGTTCTCGGTGATATCCAACTTTTCACAACTGCCAATAACGACAACGACAATGCCTTCAGCCGTTGCTGATCGCCACCACAGTTCACTCTGTGATAGGACAAATGATATCTCTGAGTCAACTCTTCACAGTGACTCGATTCCTCCTCATTCCCTGGGGGTCAAGCCTCTAGGCAACCAGTACTTCTTCACTGGTCGCAATGCTAAGCGATCAATCGGAGCCTGGGGGTTTCTCCCAGACGAAGTCATCTCGCTCGTGCTTGAGCATTTTGATGCGGATGCACTCTTGAAGCTTGGACACACATGCAAGTTCTTCTATGCGTTTTGCCACTCAGATGAATTCTGGAAACCTCTCTTCTTACAGTAAGTTCCATTCTCTTGAGTCATGCTCAAGGATGATTCCATATCACCCTGTGGGAGATCCTGAGGTATCCATTGGAACAACGGCTAAGTGAGGTCTAGGTCACCACCAAAAGATAGCAAGGATATCCGATGGCAAGGATCATGGAGAGCAACCGTATTGGGACTCCCAAGTAATCAGCAAACAAAGATTGATTGCAGCAACATCTTTTCAGATGTCCTTCACCGGCCATTTGCCTGCAGCCATGTCGACCTCACTCAGTTCACCTCCAACATCCCCAAAGCAAACCAGATCCGTCGCTTTGAAAATCTGACTTACGAGCAATATGCCGAGAAATGGACAGAGCAGCCATTCATTCTTACCAAATGTATTCAGGACTGGCCAGTGTGTATTGGATGGAGCATCGACACTCTGCTGTCCAGATACGCCGAGGTTGAGTTTCGTGCTGAGGCTGTCGACTGGCCGTTTGCGACCTACTGCAACTACATGAGAAACAACAGGGACGAGAGTCCTTTGTACTTGTTTGATCGTAAGTTTGCGGAAAAGATGGGCATCAAGTTGGGCGAAAAGGGAGAGTCGGCATACTGGAGACCAGACTGCTTCGGCCCCGATCTGTTTGAGGTTCTCGGAGATGAGCGACCCGCCCATCGATGGCTGATTGTTGGTCCCGAACGAAGTGGCTCAACCTTCCACAAAGACCCCAATGCGACAAGTGCATGGAACGCTGTGATTCAGGGAGCAAAGTATTGGATCATGTTCCCTCCCACGACGCAGGTGCCCGGAGTTTACGTGTCCGATGACAGCAGCGAAGTAACGAGCCCTCTCAGCATCGCCGAGTGGCTCCTCACTTTCCACAAAGAAGCACGACAGCTTCCAGATTGCGTCGAAGGTATCTGCGAGGCGGGAGAGATCCTGCATGTCCCAAGCGGATGGTGGCATCTGGTGGTTAACCTCGAGAGCGGCATTGCCCTTACACAGAACTTTGTCCCGCAGAGCTTGAACCTTGTGTCAGAGGTCATCTCTTTCCTGAGGGACAAGGCTGACCAGGTCAGTGGATTCGACGACAAGGTCAAGGACCCCTTTGGGCTTTTCATGGAGAGGATGAAGAGTAACTATCCCGAGGTGCTCGAGAAAGCGTTGGATTTGGCCGATAGAAAGAGCGGGAAGAAGCGTAAATGGGATGTTGCTGTAGGCGGAGCCGAGGATGAGGAGCGGGGAGGAGGCGGTGGCTTCAGCTTTGGTTTTGGAGGTGATGATGATGATGAGATACCTTAGAGGACATCTTTTCTTGTTTTGGAGTATGATATGGTCAGGGATAGAGGTTCATGCATTTAGCGATATATGGGGAGAGACTAGATATGCTCAAATGAAGAGCATGTGTCCTGTTATGCTTGCGAGTGATTGGAAGGAGGACAGATACTGCGTGTTCTCCAAAATCTCAGTGTAGTTGTCAAGAAAGATTGACAAGCCGGCATTAATTCGAGGCTGAATAGGCGAGGGACTGTGCCATCGAAGCCACTAAGAATCAACAAGAGCGGTTGTTAGCTTCACCTGAGTTGAATTCAAAGCAGGCTAGCTTGAACTGGGTATCCGGGTTTCAACCTCAACTATTCCTCTATCAAGCATAACTGCATGTATAAACTAGGCATACATCTTCTAAGATATACATGGCGCATGAACGGTGGTGTTTACGGTGTTTTGTAGCTAAAAGGCTCCAGCTGGCTGAAAAGACGTGGGGGTCTGGGACCAATAAGAAGCTACAGGGGCAGCTCGTTGAAACTCTGGTAGTTGATTGCTTTGAGGCCTAGCCACTAAATTTAGGTTCACTCATAAGCAAGGCGTCAGGCTTGAGTGACAGCGACAGGTGCATGCATACAAGGAAGGCATACCAATCATTCAATGACACTGCACCTCTGGAGAGCTGAAACTCTTACTCACACTACAGCACTTTCTTCGATTGGGCTGTGATTCAGCCAGACATTCGATTAGGGGCTTTCATGACTATGATTCTCTACTCCATTCTATATCTGATGGCCCGTGTGCTGTGAATAGCGCTCCCGCCAAGCTGGACCTTGCTGTCATTCGGCAGTGTGCCGTCTCCCTGAATAGCCAAGTATGTATGACTTGTGCCCAGGCATTGAGTTTCTTATGTATATGCTTGTTAGAAGGGAGAAAATACTTTGGACATTGAGAGTGTGTTGCTGAACAAGTTATGGCTTGGTCGTGGGCTGAACCAAAATAACGTGTACAAGGTACTTAGAAGCTTCCAAGACACTTCCACTTCAGCCTCTTCTAATGTGTAAGTGCTTCTGTAAATGTCTATTATGTCATCTCTACGTACTGTGTCCGAAACAACATCTGAATCAGTCAGCCCCTAAATAACGAAATAGGAGTTGAATGGATAAAGGAGTTCCATAGAGTTAACCCCTACCCAGCCACTCCATCCCACTGTAATTGATTCACAACCCGCTACAGCTCAGCACTGGCCCTCCCTAGAAAGGTCCAGGGGCCGGGTCCTCCCCGCTCCGCTTCCCGTCCGGGCACCTCGACTAGTGGTTCAACCTGCATCATCTCCCATCTCCATCTCCATCACCTCCTCCTTTTCACCGTTTATAATCTTCTTGTCTTCAAAGTTGCTTGATGCGCTTGCGCTTGCACTCCCTTTGCTTTTCACTTTTGTTGCGTCTCATCTGCCAGTCTTGCTTCTTTCTTGTTTCTAATTCTTCTTCTCTTTTGCTGTCTTAGTTTTAATCTCGCCTGTAAGTCCAGCTCAAGTACATCGCGGTCTCTTTGTCCATCACCCCGATCTCTCTCTCCACTATCCACGGATACCCCTTCTTCTACTTCTCCGCCCTACCGTAACCCACAGCTAAGCTGACCAGAGGATATGCAGCATCTCCCATTCTGTTCTTCTCTCGTTGAACACGTCTTCTCAGACACCGAACCCTCGTCCGAACAACGCCGCTCGTCGCATCAGCTCCACACCAGCTTAGACCCCTGCTACATTTGCGAGTCTCGTCTTGCACTGAACTATACATACGTAGCCGTAGCATTATCTCCCGATTCGAAACCGACTGCAAGGGCACGCCGCAATCATGGTCTCCGACGAGCACTTTGAGATGTGCTTGCCCATCCTGCAAGATGAAACGCTAGAGGACGAGGACAAAACAGATAAGCTTGAGGAGCTCTTCCGCAAGGAGACCAACCTCACCGGTACTTCCCTCGACAACGCCATATTAGATGCCCTATGGCGCTATCGAGACGGTGGAGGGACATCAACCTCGCCGCCTCCAATAAGACAGACAATCCTGCGACGTCCCTCTCCTGCCTCCTGGCGCGGTTCGCCAACTCCTCTCTCGGGCTCCCCAAGGCTCGCTGTAAGCCCGCTCGCTCCTCCGGGCTTTGTCCCATCGACCTTTGGCAGGGGCATATCCTCGACCGCCTCTCCATTCTCCTCTCCTCGCGCCTCGCCACGTCTGGCTCTTGCGACTCCTGTCATTCCTCACAGTCCAAACCTGAATGCATACGAATTCGCTAGCGATCCGACTCCTGCTATTGAGATCCTAGGAGATTACCAGGCTGAAAACGTTGAGTGGCTTGTCAATGATGATGCTGTCAGTGTAACCTCATCTGTCGGCACCCCAAGCAGTCTCAACGCTGCTGCACCTGAGTTCTCGTCCATGTCGGCGCAGTCAGCCGACATGTCACCATACGACATGTTGCGCTCAATCCTCGGACAAGCCAAGTCGGATGAAGATATAGAGGCTGCCTTGGCGCAGAATGGCTATGACCTTAGTGCGACCATAGTCCATTTCATGGAAAGCCAGGCCCAGGACAATCAACCTGGCGGTGTCTCACTTGAGGAACCTAAGAATGTTTTGATTGGAAAGTCAGTGGATCGTCCTTCAACTCCCCTTGGTCAACAAAAGTCTGGAGTTATTTGCAAGTTCTATATGTCCACCGGTCAGTGCTTGCGAGCCGACTGCCGATTCAGTCATGATCTTAGCAACCACCTGTGCAAGTAAGTATTAATACGGTCATTTCCGTGTTATCATGACTAACGTTTTGTTCTAGATATTGGGTAATGGGAAACTGCTTAGCCGGAGAGACATGCATTTTCTCTCACGATCCCACAAAACTCATGAACAAGCTCGCACTCGATGGGGCCAGTACACCACCAACGAAGCAGGGAGGTTTACAGCTGGGAGATCTCAATTCGTTTCCGTCGCTCCGGCCTGGCACTCCTGATCATCTGAGCGGGTTTGCTGGGGGCAACAACTTTCCTGCCGTGGGTATCACACCGCCACCAGGTTTAAAGCATTTTCAAGGAACTTCAAGCCCTCGTGCTCGGTCTCGGCCTGGCAGTCGCCATCAGTCTAGGGAACCAGATATCTCAGCACCCGCTTTGGATGACAATGATGCATTTCCTTCCTTGGGGTCTGCCTCCGCCAAGCAGGGCAAGAAGCATCACGGCAAGCGTGGTGGCCATGGTCACGGACACAAGGAGAACATGGCGCCTAGCTCTTTGGCTGACATTGTCAAGATGTCCCCCTCACCCACCCCGGCTCGTCCTGAACTCAAGAGAGGTGTAGGACGAAACGGGAGTGCGACAGGCGCGCGAAACGGAGAGAATAGCGCTGCCGCTCAGGCAATCCCTAGCCCTAAGCATATCCCATGGCTCGAGACCGGTGAGAGGGCCAATAAGGCGTATCTGAAGGCTCGCCAGGAGGCTATCAAGCACGGCGGCCTTCGTAACAAGTTTCTGCAAAGGTGTGTACTTTGATTTCGACTGTGTTTATAATATGTGTACTAACTGGATATGAAAGTGCTGCGCAGGCCTGGAACCGCAACGATGCTAGGGCGGCCAAGGCGCTCAGCTTGCGAGGACAAAGCGAGAACGACCTTATGCGCAAGGCCCATCGCGAGGCTGCGCGGGAGCTGTACGAGGAGCGTAACAAGGGCAACGCTAGTGGTGTGGAGCTCTATGTCGACCTTCACGGTCTGCACCCTGAAGAGGCGGTTGAATACCTCGAAAAAGTTTTGATGGAAAATGGCCGAGAATCGCAGCCTATCTATGCCATTACCGGTTCTGGACACCACAGTAAGAACGGCAAGGATAAGGTTGGAAGAGCGATCCGCAACTTTCTCAACGAGTGGAGGTATGCGTACCGGGAATTTTCGGTTCCAGGAGACCGCAACAACATGGGAGGTATCCTAGGGATCGACGCCCGCAGCTGGGACAAGTCACTCGCAAAGGAGGGAGAGGCAGAGGATGGTAAGGAAGAGGTGGATATTCTAAGCCAGGGCGTCGAGATTGGCGATGGCAAGGTCAGGCTCTTGGTTCGAGACCCTCCAAAGGGTCCGAGTGGTCGTCGATGACGACGCCAGGCACGAATAGAAAGAAAGCAGTAAAATAAGACTCTGTTCTACAATTAAAGGCAAGATGATAATATATCGTGATGTGATACTTTTTGATATCTGGAGATTAAGCTTAAACATGAACGTACCTGAGTACTAGACGGAATTGGATTAGTGCCGTTTGGGTGGGGCCGGTTTCGCTACGGAATCGCTGACACTAGGAACGTCATGTAACCTAACGCACCTAACGATCAACGACAGCGTCAGCTAACAACGTCGCAAAGTTGCCTCAAGGAGCTTTGTTGAATTGCAATACATCGTACTCTGAAAATTAATATATCGAGTTTCAAAACCTCTCCAATTACAGACTCTCAATACTACTGCGATCATCTCGGCCTCGATAGCCCCGCTACAGCCCCATCTCCGCTCGTTCCGAACTCTACATTTCTCACCAGACACACACAAGACATGGCCGCATAGGACACATATCACAACTTCGACCGTCCCAAAATCCAACCACTTCTTCTCACTACATAACACAATGCCTGCCGACTACAGCTCAGCCGCCCAGGCCCTCGCCCTCTCTCCCGACCGCGGCTCCTCCCCCGACCCGTCCCGTCCACCCTGGTCGTCGAGCCGCCGCCTCTCGAATCCCCTCATGGCCCGCCGTCGCGCGAGCAGCAACTATGCTGCGGGCGGTCGCGCAAACAGGAGCTTTGTGCGTCGCATCTGGGCCTCGGTCAATCTTCTCGGCGAGCAGATTCTAAAGGTGTACCTGCGCATGTCGCCCGCGCAGAGGGTGCTCTCCCTTGCGGGCATCGTGGTCGCCGGTGTCCTGGGCGTCCTGGCCATCGTCTACTCGCACGCCTTCTTCAAGTGGCTCGAGCCCATGGCTGAGAAGTGGCGCGCTCTGCCTGGCGGTTGGATCCTGGCGTTTCTCCTTGTCTTTGTCACTTCTTTCCCGCCTCTGGTGGGCTACTCGAGTGCCAGCACAATCGCGGGCTTCGTGTATGGGTTTCCCTGGGGTTGGCCCATTGTTGCGTCGGGATGTACTTTTGGTGCTCTTGCGGCGTTTCTTGCGAGCAGGACCATTCTGAGCGGCTATGTTGATCGAATGGTTGGTCGCGATCATCGCTTTATTGCTCTGGGACAGGTGCTGCGCCAGGAGGGCATATGGTATCTCACGGCCATTCGCTTCTGTCCTCTGCCGTTTAGTCTGAGCAATGGCTTTCTTGCGACCATTCCTAGCATCACCCCGGTGGCTTTCGCCCTCTCTACAGCTTTGTCAAGGTAATTCTAGTTTCGGTATCGGCTCTCTTTTCTGATGCTAACGAGCTTCCAGCCCCAAACTGCTTGTTCATGTCTTTATTGGCAGCCGTCTCGCTCTCCTGGCTGAAAACGGCGACAAGATGTCTGCTGGCAGCAAGGCGATCAACTACGTGAGCATGTTTATCGGTGCCGCTGTTGGTCTCATCGTTGGCCTCATCATCTACCGTCGAACCATGGCCCGAGCTGAAGAGCTGGCCCGCCAGGAGGGATTGGATCCTACTGCGCTGTCTGCTGAGGAGGGCCAGGCTGGATACGCCGACTCTGACAACTCGGCCCTTATGGACCCTGAAGATGCCGCTGTTCTTATGTCGGATGACGATATCTCACTTTGGGAAAGAGATGACCTGGACACCAGCTATCACGATGATGAAGATGAAGAGCAAACGAATAAGAGGAGGGACTAAGGGAGTACGATACGACGGCTCTTCAGCCAAGTCTGGTACAGAGTATTGGAATAGTAGTGATGGGAATCATTCAAAACAAGTACTTGGCCACGGTTTGGTTATAGTAGTCTTTATGGGTTAGACGGCGTTCTGGACATGTTACAATACAACAATGGATCATGGGTGGTTTAGTGCATAAAATACAAGACATCGAATCAATGGATAGAAGATGATGCGTGTATAAATCGAATGTCGTTCATGCTATTATAACAAGAGCCAAATTTTTGGATATCATGTCGCTATACTATAATCAATCAAGTCTGCAATCAATCATTGCTTGCGTTTTTACGGCTGCTCGATACCGTTGGAATTCAAAAGTGTCTGCCTGTATACAGACGACCACAATATCATATCGTCGCTTTCATCGCCCTTATGTGAAAAATCAAAGTACGCCAACGCCATCGCTTATGCATTCTTGCCCAAGGCAAAACTGAAACTGAAAACACAAAACCCATGCCACTGCCAAATGGGATCATTGGTTCCCCCGATACTGGTTCATGAATTGTATGGCCTGGTCCATCGGATACCCAATAAACACAGGCCCCGTGAAAATCATCTGAGGAGCATTACTCATCCCCTTGGTCATGTCGGGGTTGATGAAAGCAGGCTGAGGAGGTGCTGTATTTTGATGAGGAGGGGGTGGAGGAGGGAGGTCGTTCTCCTTAATAGGCGAAAAAGATTGCGCGTGTTCTGGTCCCTGGTGTGGAACATAACCCGGTGGATCATGTCTTGTTGATGAGGACATTCCAGCCATTCCAGCAAATTTTGTATGATCAAATGGGCATTTTCCAGGCGTCTTCTTGACAGACTCTCGAGCACTACGTGCAGTTTGAGCTGGACTCGGCATGCGAACTGGCGCAGGGGGTGGAGAAAGAGGTTGGTCGTCGTCGTGCCCCGAAGGCTCGTAAATGGGAATGGAGATTCCCCATGGCCGGCTGGGCGACTCTCCTACGCGTACTTCTTTGAGTGGTCGATCGAAATGACTTTGTCGGCCGTCATCCTCCTGAGTGGGCACTTGTGTATTCTCCGGATCAGAATTTACGCTGACAGCCTGCGCCCAGTTCTCAACTCTTTCATTAGAAGGTTGTGCCACATCACTTGGTCGATTCAAATCTTGCTCAGCCTCGGGTAACATGGGTTGATGGAGTTGACCCAGTCCCTCAATCATGCTCACAAGATCGCCATATTTAGAGTCTATTTTTTTGATCTGGTCTTCGTCACGCTGGTATCGGCGGAGGCAAACTTCATGGCTGCGAGGGAGTTCATGCTTGTGTGTTTCAACATAGTGCGCGATTTCCTTTGCAGAGTGTTTGTCCATGTAGCGGATAGGGCACTTGGCCGCGGCAGACGAGCCGTTGGTGCGGGCTTGCTGAGATATAGATTCTTCGTACATGGCTGCGCAGATGGGGTCCATGGAGCGATGCGGAGTAGTGTCCTGTGCATCCTGCTCTTGGTCCCCAGAGCCGCTAGCCGTGGCAGGTTTGGAGAACGGGCATTGAAGATGGCCCTTCTTTCCTTGGACCGTGAAGTCTTGTTCTAGCGCCGTCGACATGGATGTGGCTACGTGGGAAGGTTGTGAATCGGTCTCTCTGCTAGAGCCAGTGGTCTTACTCGCTTCACCCAGCGAGGCAAGCTGATTAGCCACTCGACGTCCGTCACGGATGACGAGGGCAAGTTGATGTTGGGAGCCGGAGGTGTAGGAGCGTGGTAGAGGAACAGGCAATGAATTATCAAGAGGTGTATATGGAGGTATCTGGAGCTTGGCCAGAGTATCGGCTATTTCAGGCGCCGCCGGGGCATATTTGTCAGCCAAATACTGGAACTGTTTGCGGTTTCGAGTCAGCGCTGAATCCATGGCAAGGTTGATGTAAGGTGTAAAGTAAGATGAGAGAAGGTGTCAGGTATCAGAAAATAAAGGTTGTCAATCTCGGCAACTAGACCATTAGGTCTGATGCTCTTGATCTAGAGCTAATGATAATCATCATGCTGACAAGGGGGAGTAATGTGCTGTACTATAGCCAACAGCTCCGGTATCGCCGAGTAATGGATGCTCACAGAGGTTGCGTTGCCAAGCCAAGGCATGGGGATGTGGAGGAGAGTGGGAAAAGCCGGGTTAGGCGCCTGAGTAACAAGGGCTCGGCGACTAATGAGAATGTAGCAAGAGACTCACCTGTTCATGAGCAAAGCGAAGCTTGTGCTCCAAGACAGTCTTTCGATCTGTCAAGGTCTGAACTTCATCAGCAAGGGCGTTGAAAGCATCTGCCAACGTGTGAGCGAGATGAAGATATGCCATGCCCTTGGCTGTGATAGTTATGGGAGAGAGGAAGAGAGAAAGGAGAAGAAAAATGAAAGAGGGAAGAGAGAAAAAAAAAAAGAGAATAAATATTTGTATGGGGAAGAAAAAGGAAGAGATTTGCGAAGGAACAGGTAGGAAAGCTGTTGCCAGAGCGAGGCGAGGCAAAAGTGGGGGACAAGAGGTTGATTGGTTTAATTTTGCTTGCTTGAGTGGGTATGATGGAGTACCTAAAATACTAGAGTAAAATGCATGTTTTTGTAGGTACCTACTTGTCAAGCTGTCAATAACTCGGCTCCGAGTCTACTCGGATCTTATAACTTATAAGCCGTAGATGAATCGGAATATGGTAATGCGGCTCTGTTGCGCTTCTAGTGATTTTGTTAGAGCTTTGCAAGCTATCACAGAGAAGTACCTACCCAGTAGATGCTCTGGTTCAAGTCTCGGCTCCTCTAGAACTGGGTGTTGGATTGTGGAGGTAGCAATAAATATGGGCCGAGGCATCTGTGGTTATGAGTCTACCCTATACCTTGACGGTAAACAAAGCTTTCTTGTAGGCATTGTGCTTTTTCGCGTAGTAGGTAGCATAGCTCTATTCGATGTATTTGCTGGCAATGCGTGTCTTTTTTCCAAGATAGAAAGCGAGACCAAATCTGCCAGCTGTCATAAGTGTCGTGGATCTCGTACGCTTTCTTCATGTACCACGAACGTATCACAATACATATAATCTGTTGCGCTTGCGCCGAGGCAAGACATAACTGTTACAAACTAGTTACAAGCACCATCAAGTAAAGGTAATTGAAAACAAGTATATCTTTACCGAAAACCACTGCTTTGCTGTTGTATCATGGCAGATATCCATTCCTTGTAAGCGACTGATAAGACCTTCTATCTCGCCTACCAACCCCACTATCACCACTCAACACCACCACAACCATCACCATCACCATCCACCGCCGCCATGTCCAGCCCTGAGATCCTTTCCATCCCTCCAGCTGAGCTCACCAGCAGCAAATCCCACATACTACCGGGACAATTGCACGTCACAGAGCTCTTCTTCAAAGTCCCTCTCGACTACACAGACCCCAACGGCCCCTCCATCACTCTCTTTGCCCGCCGCGTCAGGAAACACGAGGTTCCCATCTTTCCGCACGACGAAGATGAAGGCGACAAAGATGGCTCCGGGGAATCTCCAAAGCCATACATGATCTACCTCGAGGGCGGTCCTGGCTTTGGCAACCGTGAGCCCCAGGACCATCCCCTCACCCGCCACGCTCTCGCAAAGGGATATCAGCTTCTCCTTATTGATCACCGCGGCGTCGGGCTGAGCACTCCAGTGGGTGCTGAGATGCTCAGCATCATATCTGGGGAGGTTGAAGAACGTGTTCGTTATCTTGGCCTCATGCGCCAGGACAATACCGTTCGTGACTGCGAGGCTGCCCGCAAGTGCCTTACCGCCTCATGGCCCGCTCCCAAACAGCCTTGGTCCATATTCGGCCAGTCATACGGAGGTTTCATCTCTTTATCATACTTGTCTATGCACCCAGAAGGACTTCGTGAAGTCTTTCTCACAGGTGGTTTGGCCCCGGTTGGCAAGACACCTGATCAAGTATACGAGGCGACTTTCCGACGGGTCACAGAGCGCAACGAGCAATATTACGAAAAATTTCCAGAGGATGTCGATAATGTTCGTCGAATCGCCAACTTCATCGAGAGTAAAGGTGGAAGCATTCCATTACCCTCTGGAGGCACCCTCACCGTTCCTCGCCTTTTGACTTTGGGTATTGCCTTTGGAGGCCATGGAGGCTTCGATCAGGTTCACTCCGCCATCCTCACCCTGAAAACATCCCTTGACCAATTTGGCTTCTTCAACAGGGCGTCTCTGGTGCCACTAGAAGGCTGGAACCCATTCGATACCAACATCATCTATGCCATCCTTCACGAGGCCATCTATTGCGACGGTCCAGGCTCAGTATCTCGCTGGTCAGCAAACCGCGTCGGCAAATCACTTGAACCGTTTGCCTGGCTGAACAAAGACTTCTACACCGCTTCTACCAGCGGTCCGCTGTACTTTTCTGGTGAAATGATCTTTCCTTTCCACTTTGACACATACCCAGAGCTACAGACCCTGCAGCAGGAGGCTGAGCAATTAGCCAACCGTGAAGACTGGCCCGCGCTGTACGACCAGGAAAAGCTTCGCAAGAACAAAGTTCCTGTGTACGCTGCATCGTACGTCGAGGACATGTACGTCGACTACGACTTTGCCCGAGACACAGCCAAGCTTGTAAAGGGCACCAAGACCTTTGAAACAAATGTTATGTACCATTCAGCCTTGAGAGCAAAGGCGGATGAAGTTCTGCAGCAATTGTTTAGCTTGAGAGATGATGTTCTCGATTAAACCTGACGCATTCTACATAGAAGCAGAGGAGAGACCTCCCCTAAGACTGGATATAATGACTAGATACGAAACATGTGTTCTGCCCAGATAATACACCATGATTAACGAAACCCCAATAGATTTCTCAGTAACCCAATACCTTACCGAAACCACCTCGACCGTGAAGATACCAACAGACGTCCAAGCCCAGGACCATCTATTATTCGCCCTATAAACATTGCATCTACTCGTAATAATTACGTGGACGCACATGTGTACGCCCCAGATGTTGCCACTCATCTTGATACGCCATACTCTGCCCGTGCTCCATGGATGGTAAATCCGCTGTCGGTTGCGAGTGTCTTGCGACCGTTTCCCTAAGAATGATGGCAGCCAGTTCGGGGTTCCCTATCAAGAACTCGCTCGTTTCCTCTGGTGCACGCTTCCACAGCAGGGGCTGAAGAAACCCTACGCGAGCCAGGATCATCTTGAGCAGAGCGTCGACCTCGGGCACGCCGCGATAGAGCCTTCTGCAGAGGTGCAATATGTCTGGCTGTGCAGCGTCCCAGCCTGCCGTCTCCAGCATATCGACACATGATCGCATCACGGCTTTTCGAAAGTCGTCCATGAGAAAGCGGTTCGCGCAGATGTAAACGTCGAGGTTGAGCTCATATGCCATGAACCACGTCCTCAGATCCTCACCCGTGATGCGCTCGGCTTGGGCCAGAGGAGAAACTGGCACGTCGTTGGGACGCGGATAGACAGGCACTACAGGTACCGCTCCCCTCCTCGGCGGTACTCGACCATAAGGTAAATGCGTTGCGTTGTTCTCACGGGATCGACGAGCGCCGCATTGCCAGCATCTCGAGAAGTCTTGTCTTGCAAGACATCGAGGGCAAGAACAACCTGGCCGATGATGTCCCGGTTGCTTCTTCTGGCTCTCTTCTGCCTCGGCATGCCTAGCTTGCCTTTCTCGGCGCATGCGCCTCAGACGCCGTAGTGCTCGCCCTGCGCTGTCTGAGCTTCCGGAGCGGGAACCACTGCTTGATGAACCTGAGTCGGAGGTTTCTGCTGGTTCTGGATCAACATCGAGGCTCTTGCCCTTATCGACCTCTGGTTCTGCTAACAAGTTAGTATTCATGTTTCAGGTAGAGGTTTCAAGCTGGGATACTCGCCTAGAACAGTCGCTGCTGGCTTGATAGGTTCGAAACGTCCCTCGTACAAAAAGGCCACTAGGAAGTGAAAGATGGCTGGGTCTTCCTCTGGCAAGTCGATGACCTGGTCACTTGCTTCTCTAAAACCTCCGCAGAGAGCTTTCCGAAACCACTCGGCCTTGATGATAATATCTCTGTGAACCTATAAGGCCATCAGCTCAGTTGCTAGTTATCTGAGGTTTTCTACGTACATAGAATGTTTGCATGTTGTTCAGGGAGCCAACCCGTATAGCAACAGGTGGAGAAGAGTATCGGCCATCGGCAGAAGTGACCCAAAGATCCTCTGTTGTGCTAGGGATCCTTTCCTGATTATCTTGTTGGTAGTCTCTGTCTATCACAACAACTCGATGTGGAGGCGCGCTCATGGCATCAGCCAGGGTATGCTCCGTGACAGTTGTAGCGGCACCTTCGCCATTTTCAGCCATCATGAACCTATCAATAGACTTGGTTTGCAAAGTTGTTTGGAGGATGGTGTGAGCAGACGTGAAACCATGAAACGAGGCTTTATTATTCAGTCCCCATAGATAGGCAGACAGGCACACCATCTTGGCACCCATACGCCATCCATACAAACAGCCAACAGCATTGGATTGGATGTGGGTGGGTGATGACTACCAATTGCATTGCGAGCCACAGCCCCCAACCTTGCTTGGGCTTGGGCTGATGTTTCGCGCAGAATAAGCAATGCGCAGACACAAGCGCTTTCCAGGCCAATCGCTAGTATCAAATAGCCCAAGTCTTCAAAGCTTGCTGAATAACAACGACATATATTCCCAACAAATAAGCATCGTATGCCATCATAGAATAGTTGCAGCTCCCCCCCGCTCGTGAACAGCTTTTTGTTGTCTCGCAGGACTCAAGATCATCCGGTAAAAGGTAAAAACAGCCTGCGTGCGTTTTCAGGTCGGCGATAAAGCGGCCATGCTGAGTTAGCTAGTCAATGCTAGAATCTGTAGAATAGTTTTGTATGATGTCTATTCCAACTGTGAATATAAAATATAGAACCAGATAGATAGAATAATTCTAGGTTTTGAATATATATGTCACACTTAAAATCTCGATATCTTAAAAATATAATCAAGTAGGTAAGAAATAGGAGAATGTAGCCATCAGGAGTTCCTAACACTCATCGCAATGTTTCATATAGTTCCCATCACTGTCTGTCAGTTAACTTCTGTCTCCAGGAGCATCTATTATCTGGGTCAGCAGGAAATCAATGAACGCCAGTGTACAAACAGTTATACATTGGATACCTAGGTACCTATTGTTTGATCTGGAACCTAGTCTCATCATAAGAATTCTCATCGATAAAAACTCTTCCCCCTCTCCTCTTCTTTTCATTCCCCTTCTTGCCTTCCTCCCTCATCCCACTCCGCGCCATCATCGACCCTTGAGATTATCGTGGAGTCAGTTACATTTGTACTTAATCATATCATTATATACCTCTTATTCCTCTATACTATGTTATTCCTTTATATTATGTCACCCACAGCGGGGCACTGCATACATCAGCCAACATGCGGCAGCAAGTCGACGATTTGGCGATCAGCCCGTCGATGTTCAGGTACCAAACTGGCGATATTGCAAGACAGCAACAGCAGGTCATTCAAGTTTCGAGCGGAAATTGCTCTACAAAATCTAGCCAGAATGTCCTTGAGATTTGGGAAATTGGCGACAGCCGGTGCGCTCACCCGCCTTGGTCGAACCGAGAACTACAGATTACCACAGTGAACTTGTACGTGTCTATCCGTTCACATCTACCCATATCATCTGGAGGCTAATATTTTTTTATTTAGGACCCAACTCGTCGTGGTACTCGGCTACCTACTACCAAAGACTTTCGTTGATAATCATTCCGATTCGAACCACAAGAAAACCTATACAGTTTTCGACCCTCAAACACACAAGACCTATCAACCTGTCGATGGGACGTCTGTAGTGGTTCGACTCCTGAATGCGCAACGAACTGGGCTGTTTATGCTCTACAACAAGAGTGAGGATGGCCTTTGTTCCCTCCGTCAACTACCGAGCACATTCGAAAAATACATTGTCTACTACATGGAATGGACTGGAAGTGTTGCCGAGACTCGCACAGGAAAGCGCGGCGACGGCTTCCGACAGGTTGCCAGCGCATTCTGTGCCCAATACCTGATCGACCACCGAGATGGGTTTTTGGACACGGCCCTTGCATCTACAGAGAGCAAATTTGAGTCAGGTACTTGGAAACGCCACCTCGATCCGGCTGTCTCATTACGCGTTGTCATCCAGAAGTGCTTGGCAATGTACAGCAGCAGTCAGGACAAGACTTGGCTGGCTCTCATCATACAAAAACTCGGCGATATTGGGCCAAGATTTTAGAGAGATCTGATCCCAGACAGCCAGATTTACTTCGCCTTGAAGTTGATGTAGAGACATTGAGGAGTCCGACATTGACCTGCTGATTGTTCTGATGATTGGATAAGGGCTGATCGCCTTCTTTAATAACTTTTTACCTACTTTGTTATATTTATAATAAATTAGGACAGTAATTATAATACTTATTAGAATGTAAGACTATTCTACGCGTTACTTTATATAACGTTATACTAAAACTTAAGCAGATATCTTATTTTATTAGTATATACTGACATTTTTTGGTTAATATGAGCATATTATTACTATAGTTATACCCAGCAAAGACACTGCAGTGCAGGCACTCATGCTGCCAATTTATACCAGACGACAGTCGAAACTCCGGAGATGGCACTCAATGCCACACAGAAATGGTTGGTGCATGATCGTGATAAGTATGCCAGCCCGATCGAGGGTTTGTCGCCCGACATCAACAAACTACTCGAGCAACTCCCCGACTCGCTTGACGCCAACACGTGGCGTATTGGGGTCAAGGAGCTCGCAACATACATTCAGCTGTGGAATGAGGCTAAAACGGCAAAGTGAAGCATATCTCAAGATCTGATAAAGTGAGATGATGCTGCCAGCTTTCACTCTGATGGCTTAGCCATGCCAGACGCGTTCATGAGTGGAGGAGAAAAGACTATGGTTTTATTTCCAAATAACATGCTAGGGTATCGGCATTCTAAACTGTCTGCCCAATGCACTGAAGAGCCAAAGCATGACCATCCCCCGTGATTGAGTGTGGGAAAGCTGCCAGGACGACAAGTTGAATGACGTCCTAGCAAGGTGATTGACAACGATGGAATGAGGCAACTACGGGACGACGACGACGACGACGATAGTGATGGCGGTGCCAAGGCAAAGGGGCTTGACAAAACGGTCTAGGGGTTTTCTTGCTCATGCTTTCGTCCACAACAATGTATGTATGTGCCAATTAACAACATATCTATCTGTCTTGCGCTTTGGTTGTATTGGTCGTTCTGTAGTGCCAGGTGTAGTAATGATGCCGCTTGTTGTGATGCCAGCTCCGACGTGGACTTTGGAAGCGCACATCTTATTAGGGTGTCGCCGACTCGTCCGCTATGCTACAGGCTCATGTTCTCCGAATCCGTGGACCCTGAACACATTCTTTAAATGCTCTGCAACAGGCGCCGCCCCATTGTTGCCATCTCTCTAACCTCCGTCACACTACTCTTCGTCCAGCTCTGCCTGCATTTGCAGTCCTTTAGGTGTATGTTAGTTCTGTAAAGTTAAGTAGGTAGAAGAACGACTCACTCCAGATCTTGCTCGCAGAATCCGATATCACTTTGGCCTTGACGTGTAGCTTTTCCTCGTATTTCTCGTTGTCTTTACCTTTGAGGCGAATTTTGTTGGGTTGAGCCTAGCCATGTCAGTATTCTGGGACTCAAATTCACTGCTAACAATTCTTACCTGCATCAACACAGGGAGCAGTTCTGCGGGATCTGCGTTGGCAATAGTTGCAACAGTACGGAAGCCATTCTCCCAAAACACTCGCCTATCGATCGTAAGCAACGCCACATACTGTTCAAAGCAGGGAACCGGGAACCTACGCCGTCCGGCTCTTGATAAAGGGAATTTGTGCCAACGCTAACAGGTCAGCTCTTGCACCAGCCACGAGTCTGTCAGAAAAATGCTCGAGAGCTGCAGCCATCACTCTGGACGTTGGTTAGCTGTATTATTCAAAACGTCTTTGACAGTCACTTACCCCCAGCTCATTTGTTCGCAAAATTTGATCATTCCAGCAGCAAAGCCTTGACAGGTCTGTGACAGATTCTGGACCATTCCACGAGGTACATCGTATTTGCGTGCCACGATGTGTATGGGTACCTCGTTGCACAAGTCTCGTAGTTGAAGCGCAAGGTAAAATCGCCGATGAACCCGAGCTATTTGCTTCTCTTCCTGCGTTGTCTCACGAAGCGCAGCGCCTTGAGCTCTAACCAACTGTCAGTACAGGGGTTTGTTGACTGCGAGCTCAACTTACAGTTTTAGTATTGTCGTAGGCTTGATGCCTAAAAGACGCAATACCCGTAAACCGCTTTCGTCAAGACCCTCCATCTCATTACGAAACACCTGCCAGTTGACCATAACGCCGGATTCTTGAACTGGTGTAAATGTGTATAAAACGTGCATCTCGCCATCCATGACAAATGCCTGTAGCGCTCGGCAGAGTTCATTGTGGACGAAGACACCATCGTCTGGATCAATGGCTGATGCTACGATTGCTTTGCCTAGCTGTGTCGCTGTAAGCACGGATAAATCATCACGGGTCACGAAACCCATGGCTTCTATCTCTTCCAAGCTTGAGGTGATGCATTCCTCGACAAACTTGGCACTATGAGTATGGCTCAACAGCGATTTCGAGAAGTAGTCCAGAATGGATTCAACACTCGTAGCTAAGCGAATAGAGATAATCTCCAACAGTGCGCTAAAGACTGTCAGCTAAAGTCGATGTTGTTAGTCTCAATCAAACGCACCGTTGAATGCGTCTATTCTCAGTATTTAAGCAGCTTGCGACAGGAGGCAGTTCGGCATTCATGAGCTCTACAACCTGCTCAATGTCGTTCTCTCGGCAGCACAGGTATGTCTCACCAATTGGCGCCTTGCCTTGCCTCCCTGCTCGTCCTCGCATCTGCCTGAGCATAGAAGGACCAACAAATTCGCGACCCATTCGGCAGTTGTGTAGAATTACACGTCTTGCTGGCCTACGATTGTAAGTACGATGCCTATGTAAGTAGGAGAAGAAGGACCGACAAATTAATACCTGCTGCAAGGCTACATGTGGCTACGCAAACGAGAAGCGTTCCATCGTCGTATGCCGCCGCAATAAGATCCCTCTCTTCGGTTGTCAAACCAGCCTTTATCATTAGCACTGCCGTCGGCCTCGATTACCAGAAACTCACATCTAGCGGTATTAGCAAATATGTTCAAGAATTTCAAGGATAATTTGTTCAAGTCTTAAGAAGATTGTCTCACTTACGGTGGAAAGCAACGCCGTAAAGGACAGTCTCCTCCAATATCGGGTCGACCCCAGTGTTGAGGCTCCGAAGCTCGCCTAACAGGTCCATTCGTCTATCAACGATCCCAGGCTTCAGCTCGTGTGGAGCGGGCATAGCACGACTGATCCATCGCGCGTCCGACTCGCACATGTCACGGCTTCCAGCAAAGACAAGGGCTCCAAAACCAGCAATCGCAGTTTCATGAGCAAGTGTCACCACTGCGTTCAGAACTGGGTCACGAAGTTCCTTGTGGATAGAAGGCTCAATCCGTCGAATGGGTTTCGTCTGTGGCTGTTTTTGTGTAGAAAGACTGTTTAGTTGTGCAGCAGTCTTGATTAGACTGCTTGTAGAGCCTGCGGGATATATGTTTCCATCGTACACAAGGTGCTCTTCAATGGGAACCGGTCGATACCGAGTTTCATAGCAGTGCCCGTCAAGCCACTGAGCCATCATGTCCATGTTCTGATTCGAGTCAGTCAGCTTTGATCATGCAATGAAGATGACTGCAAAACATACTGGAAGTGTTGCACTCATGCCTACAATTTGTACAGGTTGTTCCAGGCTAAGCAACTTGGTCGCCACGAGTTCAAGGAGATAACCTCGTTGGTCATCATCAACCATGTGCAACTCGTCGAGCACAACTGCACGGAGCTTGGAGATAGAGCAGACATCAATGGCGGTATTTACCAGTGCATTTGCCTTAATAGTTGTCAATACTAGTTGAAGCTCTTTGGGACACGAAGAACCAACCTTTTCCAATGTGCATACCCCAATATCAAAATCAGCCCACGTTGCCCGTACCTTTCCACCTCCAAAGAAGCCGACGACACGGACTGTACCCTCATCTGCCCTTCGCCGCCAGATGCGTTTGCCATCATCGACATTTGTATCAGGAGCAAAGCGCAATCCTTGCACCACACTGCGAAGCCAACGAACCTTTTCCTGCACTAGTGCAACGTAAGGCAAGACAAGAAGGGCCTTTGTACCCTTCTCCTCTAAGATTCTTTTGAGCATGATTACTGAAGACGTTAGCTGAAGCCTACATATTTTCAACCTTGGCCTCACCATCAGCCACCAGAGATTTGCCACCACCGGTTGGTGCGCAATAGACGAGATTCTTCTCGCCTGTCAGGAGTCCAGGACCTTTGAGACATGATTTCTGCCATGGGTATATCTGCTTTATACCGAGCAAAGCAAAGTTGTCAACTAGCTGCTGTGGTAAGTCGTACGTGGGATGGCTCAACTCCAGTTCAGGATCAATAGATGCCGTAGGTGTAGCAGCTATAGCTCTCCTTTGGGAGTACTCAGAGGGTCCAACTCGCTCGTCAAGACGTACAATACGACTGGCAGATATTCTAGGGGGAGTTGCGGGTAGACTGATGGCTCGCTGAAAGTGGACTGTGGACCGAGATGCGGAAGGGCTAATTCTTTTTTCTTCCTCTGTAGTCGATAGACTTCTCTTATGTCCAGCAACTGAGGTTGTGGCAAATGTAGTTGTTTGATCGCGAGTAACTTCAACACTGGTCGTGTGCATCAACCCTCGCATACTCTTCATGATCAATAAGAACAGATAAAACAGGAAACAAACAATCTCGTAGAAAGCAAACTACATGAAAATCATCAAAGCAACACTTGTTTTTGCAAAGTCTTGGCCACGAAAACAGGATCCTCCAGTGTGACGTGACTCGCGCGTTTTAGACGTGTCAGAAAAAGACAGGCAGAAACGCGATGTCACGTGGGTGATGACTGGCGTTGGAATGCGGTTTAAGGGCAAGGGCCACTCAGACGCGGGGCGTTCCTGACACCACGACAAGCTGCAGCCGATTTGCAGGGCCTCGTGCTGGTGGTGCCCCGCAAAGATAGAGAGGGCGGGGATTGGCCAGCAGTCAAAAAAGAACCCTGCGCGGTTCTCCCCGACCGCCTGCGGCAGGCAGCATAAACCTGCCACACCCAGGGCTACGAGAAGAGCAGAATATCGGCCAATATCTCGCAACTTTATGATGCATTTTAGTAGGGAAAACATGTTTATGAACTTATCAATGAAGAATAGTCATGATGTGTTACATCTTATGATGCTCACATAAGCTTTTCCCTTAGTTTTGTCTATCCATACATTTTCTTCATAAGGTAACCACATGCCTGCCTCTCCCATCATCCATGCTGCTAGCACCCCTGGCTCCCTCACTGTAAGTTTGGTCGCATGGCGTTTTGTTTTCATCCAATCCAATTGGTACGCTCGGCCTCGATAAATTTATGTCATTTCCCTCGGCGTCAGGGTCTCGGCCTTTAATCCCTCCATCCATTTAATGTTGTTGGTACTGGATAATATGCAGGTTTTAATAGACACTGGTAATGCATGGGTTGTCGGTCCGTACAGGTGTACTTTAATACCTTGCATCACCATCTGCGTCACACTTTAGGACTTTGCCCAATACATGCAGCCACCGCTCAGGTTGGGGTCTTTAGAAGACATGTTCTGGCCACTACTCAATAGATAGTCTCTGTAAGTTTCAAGTATGGTATTTGCGGTTTTGCGGCATTAGCCGACATTCAAAGTCGAATAGACGGCTTTGTTATGCCGTGCTGTGTTGCACCAAAACTGAGGTGTCGTTGGGTGTTCCCCTGTGGTTGGGTGCAGCCCCACGACCCTTAACCTTTTGTGCTTTTTTTTGAGGGGCAGGCTTTGGGTGTGCCTCTCGATCCGTTCAGTGCCCGGAATCTTGATTTGACGACCTCCTCACCTGAAAATATTGGATACGTACCGTGCAGCAGCATTAGAACAGGCTGCCATCTTGTTTTTTCTTGTCTATTGAATATGCACTTTTGAGAAACGGGCGACAACTGAATGGCAGATCAGTTTTGGCTATATATCGCTGTATCTACGTTGGATTATTTGCCATCCGCCAGATCGGCTGATCGCTACCTTAAGTTCTTATCTAGCAGGTACCTCTTTAGGGAGGCGACTTAGGGACGTTGGAAGTTTTGCGGTCTCAATTTCGCCATGACTAGGATAATAACTTCGGTATGAAAAGTAAGCGACCCGGGCATCGCGTAACAGAGCTTGTCATGTTAAACGAAAACAATCACTATAGCCTTTGATGGACCTGGCAAGGGGCTGCTTCACCAGGCGGCGACAATACTTTCTTAGGTACGTTAACCTGCCTATCGCAAGTAGAGCAGCGATTACTCGTATTGAACATTTTAAACAGAAACAAACAATCGAGGGTTGAGTCACTCTTTCTTTGTATTTTTCCCCCCTCAGATCAAGCAAGTATCTACTACTTATCTGGTCCTTGTGTCACTTTGCCCAGGTATCTTTGTGAGAGCCTCATTGGGGTTATGTACGTTCTGATCTGAACTGTCGCATTTCCCGTTGGTGAAACAAATAGCCACTTGCCAATACGACCGGACAGTCACTGGCATGCACTGCTAAGACCAGGTTTAACAATACAATTAGAACGCTTAGAGTAAGGTATATCTGACATTGCCACGAATGATGCCAATTAGCACCTGGTAAATTGTATCAACGAGGGAACGGAGACATTCACAGGTAAGGTAGCTTGAATATAGCACGAAATCGTTGTGGTTCAGACGGGCAAAAGCCTGTCTATCGGCCAAGGGGAGCCAAAGCCCGCCACCCATCATCAATCCATACTTAAGAAATGGCCGCTATCCTTTACTTAGAACATACTTGGAAAAGATTTTAATGCCGAGTTAGAGAGCGATACTTGTATCTTGGTAAATTGTAAAAATATAATGAATACTTTTTGTAATTTCTTATAATTTCTATCTATTATATTTCTTTACTAAAAATGCTTATGATAGTAGAGACCGGCCATTTCTTACGTCGCATGTCACCTGGGCCATCTTCCCATCGCAGTCCTGATCCTGCGAAAACGGGCACAAGTACGTACCAGGCAACGTATGCAGGGCTTCCATCATCTTGGATTGGCACATTCTACCTTACCCATCATACCATCCAACCGGAGCCCCGGCCTGGCTGGTGGAGCTGACTTTTACTACGCCGGGCCAGCTCAATCCTTAGCCCTACCTATTACCGACTGCCTCCGTCAGCTTCCACGATAATCTCATCATCACTGCACATTCATTTTTTTTCTGACGCCAATTTTGCCGGATCCTCAATTTTATGTCAGTCGAATAGCTGATGAGGGAATGCTCAGTGTTGCTGTAAGCGTGTACAAACTGCTCGACCCTATGTTATCGGCGGTGGACAGTTTAAGCTCCATATATGCTATGAACTCTCGTCAACCAAGATAAGTAAATTTCTCACACGGTAAGTTGGATGTTGCTTGTTCTGCTCAATCAAGACGTCATGCCGGTGGGGAGAGAGAAAGGGGGATGCTAGTCACATCATTTGGCTAGTATAGCAATCCATTCGTGACGGTTATTGCTCCGGAGCTGTGCTGCCCATTCAAGATGCTAGAAGCGAGACGTGAGAGAATGTGTGACTATGGTAAAAATGAAAAAAATGAAAGAAACGTCTAGCGTGATGACGAGTCTCCCCGTACAAGAAGACAGAGTGAGTCGCGAGTACGATGATTGGAGTAGTATGGATCATTCAATGTGCCGAGCTGGTAAGGCTGGAGAGCCAAGAATACAAAACTAACGCCCACCGATGGTAATGGGATCATTGATTGGAAATTAGGCACAGCATAATAGGACCCAAAATCTCTAACAAATCCTCCATGGCCCCCAGGCAAACATCGAGACACGGGGGCTTTGAGAGCGACGACTCTTGTACATAAACATTGAGCAATTCGAGGGAGGGTGTGCAAGGGTGTGGGAGATGTAACGGAAAATGCGGATGACTTGGCGCCCCATGTTGAATGCTCCATACTCCTCTAAATTCACATTCTTTTAACAACCTTCGAATCTTCTTCGCAGCCAAAATACAATTTAGGGTTGCCAGCTGGCTGAAGGCGATCTCCGCGATGATGTAGGGTGGCCTTCCAACTGCGGCATGGTACCCAGAAGCTATTATGAACGTCGATCTGGCCAACGGCGCATGATGGACCTGGCTGGGCAGGGCAGGGCATGGCATGGCATTCATGGGGGGACGACTATGATGGCGGAGCCGGATGAAAAGGTTGTCGAATCGAATCGAGCGAGAAAGAGAGGGAGGGTCTATATCGCTGACCGTTCAGAGGTTCCCCGGAAAGAAAGACAGGCCGTTTTATCTTCAGCGACGACAAGAACAAGGGACAGCAAACCATTCTTTTATTATTAATCTTGGTTTTCCATGTGTTCGTACCAAGCAATTATTACCCATCGTGTTGCTTATACTGATTTATGCTTGGTAAGGAGAAGTGTGCAATAACATCCATCTACTAATATTCATATTACCTCGTCCGGCCTCGCCAATCCCAACTTCGGTGGTCTCGTAGGCCCTATATTTTCCCACCAAAGCTGGCTTCGATGTCTCGACCATAACCGTAAAGGCCAATCTGTGGTGACGGGCTTCGTAGTGGCCTTCACCCCCGGCACGGCCTACTCTCTCTTGTGGGAGGACCCGTGGACCCATGAACACGCCTCAGAGTTGGGTTGAGATCCGTCGGCTCGTCAGTGCTGCAAGACCCAGATGGGCCCCCGTGGAGACTCGAGGTAACACTGATGACTAGGATGCAAGAGGTACAGGTCGAGTCTGGATTTATCGTGGTGGGTTGAGTTCTGGTTCTCAGTGAGCGCATATCAGCCGCCACTAAGTTAGTGGCTACCGGAGGGATACTTTTATCAGTCTAACGCCGCCCCCCGTGCACCCTTAGTAGAGTGGATGCATCGACCAGGCCAGGGCCGCCGCCTCGAGGTGCCAGTGCCAGAACGTTTCCTTCTCCCGGCGCCTGGGAATCATGCCTCTTCTTCCTTCTTAACCTTACTCCTACTCCATCTTTGTGGACAATTCACATCTATTTCGAGCTTCTAGCTCTATCTTTCGATACATCTTGTTACGTCTCATTCTATTCTCAAATTATTTCATCTCTCCAAACAAGACTTGACAAATATCCCGTCTCCCTCGCCTTCTTCATCCTCGTACATTCCGCCATCAAGCCAGCACCTCCGGGCATGCCTTCACACACGATTCACTCCATCTTGTTGTTGCGAAAGTGATTCTCTGCTGAATGTCATGGCACAACAAAATGTAAGTCAGTTTTTATTCCATATTATAAATATTCCCAGTCGCTTGGTCCAAGCGACACTTTTTTCTTTTATTCTCATACATCTCCATCTCTCACTTAAGCCGCGAGCTGTGAGGGCGCGGTCGCGATTGGACCCAGTCTCTAACTCGTTACTCAGGACTCCAAAGCCTCTGATCCTGATTCCCAACCTGTGGCCGACCCAATGACCACTCAGTCAGGTTTTGACGGCGCGGCCAAAGATGCTGGTCTAGATACAGCGTCGCCATATGGGACTCGTTCCCGGAACAGGACTGGTACCTCGCGTCCCAACTATGCTGAGGACAGGGACATTGATGCCGATGTTTATGACTACTATCACGAAAAGAAAGACAGTGACGCCAAAAAGAGCTCGCGTCAGTCCAGCGCTGCTGTGAATGGCGATGCGCCTCGTGGCGGTGCCAGCTCGCGTAAGGCTGGCACGGACGAACCCAAGGCAGCGCAACCTGCAAATGCCCCCAAGGAGCAACAATCGGGTGGTTCAAGTAATATGTCGACCAACACTCAACCGCCGAGTGCTTCTCAGCCTACACGGAAGCGCAAGGTCGCAGCCCAGTCGGCAGGTTCCACCAGTCAAGCGACGTCTACCAACGGCTCATCCAAAAAAGCATCTGCTCCTGGGCCTCCCGCGGGCATTTCATGGCCCGAAACCAACATGTTGAGCTTTGACGACTGCAAAGCACGACCTGTTGAAGGCCGGATGGTAGCTGATGATGGCACGGTGCTGGAGCCAAATGGTAACATACTCCCCCCAAAAAAGGTCCACCGTAAATTCAGATCAAGCGTGGCTAACCTGGCGACGCAGATCATGTGTACCTTGTCTGTGAGCCACCTGGAGAACCCTATTACCTGGGCCGCATCATGGAATTTCTTTATGCACAAAATGACACGAGCAAACATGTGGATGCAATTCGCATCAACTGGTACTACCGACCAAAGGACATTGGCCGAAAGGCCCCAGACACACGTATGGTCTTTGCGACGATGCACTCCGACATCAGCCCGTTGACAGCCCTGCGCGGCAAGTGCCAGATTCGACACAAAGCTGAGATTCCTAATATGGACGCCTTTCGCAAGACCCCCGACAGCTTCTGGTACGACAAACTGTATGATCGGTATATCCAGAAAAACTACGATCTAATTCCGACGCGTTCAATCGTCAACGTTCCAGCCAATGTAAAAAAGGTGCTTGACGAGCGCTGGAAGTACGTGCTAGTTGAGCAGGGGCGTGGCAAGGAGCTCACTAGCGCCGTTAAGCTCTGCAGGAGATGCACCGGCTATTGCGCAAGGTACGTACCACTTACACTGCCCCACCTCCCGCCCCACCCACGTTCAGTGGCTAACCTGATTGGCCTTGTTTAGCAACGACTCGGTTGACTGTGCTGTATGTCAAAACACATATCATATGAATTGTGTGAATCCCCCTCTACTCAAGAAGCCATCCCGAGGTTTTGCATGGTCTTGCGCTGCGTGTAGTCGTGCTCAGGAAAGGAAGCTGGAAGCCCGCAATACCCCTAATGTCACTGATCCTAGCTTTGATGTTGATGATGACGATCTTTTGGACGAGGAGGATGAGGAGATGCAAGGAGTTGACACTGGTCGTACGAGCCCTGACGATGGCGAACATGTTCATCACCAAGGTACTGCTGAGCAGATCTACCAAGCCTCCCTCTGGCCCTACCGATATCTGGGGATGCATTGCAAACCCGAAGATGCCCTCGACTACGACGACAGAATTTATCCTCGTGCGAGTACGCGAATTGGCCCACGACATCAGGCGAATGTTTTGCCGTGGCCAGGACAGCCCGTCGAGTATGTCAAGCCGCCGGAAATCAAGAAGTTTAGCAAGAAGGATTCCAAGTCAAAGGAAGCATTGGCTGCTCTAGAAGCCGAAAGGATTTCGCGCGGAAACCGACCAAAGTGGATTCAGGATATGCCCCCTGGGTACACTGTTCGAGGCGAAGATTACGACGAGAACGACCCCAATTGCACAGCGAAACCCATGTGGATACCCCCTTCAGAGGACGTCATCAAGGAGAAGGATATCAACCAATACATGGAAAAGGCCAAGGGAATGACTAGGGACCTTGGACTACCGGACCGCTCGACTAATCTCCAGGATGTTGCAGCCGACACCTTGTTCCACTCTGGATTCGATACTAAGCGAGCCCTCAAGACCCTCTCCGAGACAGAAAAGGCGGCATTCAAAGAACCCGAACTGACCCCAACAGAGCAGAAAAAGTTCGAGGAGGCCGTTATCAAGTATGGTTCTGAACTCTATCTTGTGAGGAAGCATGTCAAAACAATGCATTATGGCATGGTGACTCGCTATTACTACGCCTGGAAGAAATCAGAACGCGGGAAGCAGGTACTCGAAAATCAAGCTGGTCGAAAGGGCAAGAAAGAGGCCAAACGAGCAGAAGCTGCTGCGAGCAAGCTTGCCGACGACGTCGCGGACAATGACGACGATTCCGCTTTTGACACCGAAAAGGCAAACCAGAAGAAGCGAGGGTTTGTGTGCCAATTCTGCTCCACGACCTCATCGTTGCAATGGCGACGTGCTCCAAACCCGATTCCTGGGCTTGTCAATGACAATGGCACCAAGAACTCAAACAAGGATAAGGGCCAGGAGCGGGTCATTGCCCTATGCCGTCGATGCGCTGAGCTATGGCGTCGGTATGCTATCCGATGGGAGGATATGGAAGAGGTGGCCAAGAAGGTGGCCCAGTCTGGTGGTCGAGCTTGGAAGCGTAAGCAAGATGAGGAGCTTCTCAAGGAATTACAAGCTGCAAAGGAAATGGGCATGATGACACCAGAACGTGCACCGACTCCCTCAGCAGCGCCGGCAACCACCAGTGCACAAGAACCGCCACGAAAGAAGCTAAAAGGTGCCCCTCCAGACAAAGATGCAGACAATGGTTATTCCGATGCCGCCAGTGCAGCCGGTTCCACCACGTCTAAGAAGAAGGACAAGAGCGTGGAAAGCGTTGCCGTTCCCGAAATGCCCAAGCCTCGAGTTCTGCCTTGCGCTGTCTGTGGTCAACTGGAACCACAAGGAGAACAGCATTTGTCTTGCCGTGAGTGCCGCCTGACGGTGCATCGCAATTGCTATGGCATAATGGATAACCGAATCTCTGGAAAATGGGTTTGCGATATGTGCGCCAACGATAAGAACCCGCAGGTCTCGATCGTAAGTATTATCTTGTCTATGAGTACCCATATGCTAACATCATTTTCAGCAATACAAATGTGTTCTCTGTCCCGTCGAATACACGGAACATGACTTTGTGGAACAGCCCAAACTCTCACACCCCAAAAAGAAGATGTCAGAAAAAGACCGTGAGAGGGAACGCTTAGAGGTTCAACAAGCTCGAAAGGCTGCAGATTTCTACCGCAAAAAGCAAGAAGAGATGAACCGTCCAGTCAACCCCCGAGAGCCGCTCAAGAGGACTGCCGACAATAATTGGGTTCATGTTACGTGTGCAGTTTGGACTCCAGAGGTCAAGTTTGGCCACGCCAAGGCTCTAGAGCCTTCGGAAGGTATTCCTTCAATATCGAGGAGTCGATACGACGAGACTTGTCAGGCCTGCAACAAGAAGGACGGTGCTTGCGTCTCCTGCCATCAATGTCGTATTCCACGTAAGTCTCAATTGGTTGAATGCCTAAGTTTGACATGCTAACAAAACTCATAGTACACGTGGAGTGCGCACGACAGCAGGGGCATATTCTTGGGTTTGAGATCAGCCCGGTGAAAAGTTCACGGAGAGACCAGTTCAATATTGTCACTATCAATGGGGAGAGTGGCACCATGTCGGCAACCGTTTGGTGTAAGGATCATGCTCCCACAAAAACCACGGTTCACCAGATGCACGACGTGATAGACGATTCGGGGCTCAACACTCTACAGCTCTATGTGCAAAACTTTAAACAGGCCGACCTCACCTTGACAGGCACTGTTCGCAAGGCCAACCTGATGACAAACGCGGCCAAATTGACAGGCACAACGACGCAGTCCGGCCTGCGTAGATCTTCGACAACGAATGTTTCTACAGGTGGATGGAGCCAGCAGCGTAATGGTGAAACAGGAGAGGTGGCTTCAGATTCAAAACAACCAGGAGAAAAGGTCTGCATCACTTGTGGCATTGATGTTAGCCCGAAATGGTGGCCAATCGATAACTCGCAAGAGCGTGAACTAACCAACGGATATTACGGTACGCTTGGGAGCGAAGCACAAAAGTTTGTGGAACAGAGGCGATTTCAATGTCACAAGTGTCGCAAAGCACAGCGCACCGCAAAGCCTCATCCGTCGCGGCGATCGCCTATCATGGCGGACGTTGCACTGTCCCAACCTCGCGAGGCAAGCCTATCAAATGCCGCACCCCCTTTGCGCAGTCCGCCGCAGGTCACGCCTAGCCATCGTGAAGCACACCCTGCTACTTATGCATGGCCTCCGCATGGTCTTCCTCAAACAGGGCCTCCTCCAATTCAAACACCTGCACTCGTCGCAGATCATGCCCTCGGAGCGCGGCCATCAGCTCCTCACACGTATCCGGCTCCACCGCCGCCGAGGCCTTCATACGGTGAATGGGGACGACCAGCAAGCCAGCAAGGATCACCTCCTCGACATATCAACGGAGGACCTCCCGCTCTTCATACCCCGCCGCAGATGTCAAATCTCTCCTCGCTGCGACCTCCGCCAGTAGCTGGCCCTCCGCCACCTGCACCACCACCGGCGAACCATCACGGTGGCCACGGACCGCAGCCATACGTCAACGGACTGCCTCCATCGCCTCGACGACTTAATGGGCCGGCGCCGCCATCTCGATATGTTCATCCATATCAACAACATGGGCCTCCCGCCCCTCCAGGCCATCTGCCCCCGCCGAGTATGACCAATGGAGGGCCGCCTCCTCCACCTCCCAGAAACGATGGATATTTACATGAAATGCATCCACATGAAGTTCATCCGCAGCAGAGAACACAGTTTTCTGCTCCTCAAACGAGCCCACCTAGCTCTCGTCCGCCTCCACAAAACCGCCCGGCAAGCGGAGCGAGTGCTAGTCCTTCATTGCGAAACCTCTTGTCGTAATTTTGAATCAGCAGAGAAATAGTGTGGACGTCTGCCCGAAGACAGTCTGCGAATGATTGTGCGGCATCAATAACATGGAAACGGGAAGGCAGCTTTGTGACAGTTTCCCACCCGCTTAGACTATTCGGTGCGCGACCCAAAATATATATATCATTCCTAGGCAAGTGAATGATGGTTTTGGAAGTTGATTTTGATGGGATTGTGTTGGGAGGCCTGATTGCATTTTGAGCGGGATAGCGACTTGGGTAACCAGGAATGGAATGGGATGAGGAGCCAAGGGGATATACCTATAGGTGGAAGAAGTCTCTGTTTGAGTATTGTTATATAACGGCACTGAAAAGTATTGGCTGTGCAGATGAGGTTAGCTTATAGATGCTGTAAGAAATTTCAGATTACAATGTGCTCTCCCATATAACGCAGGTTTATGACAGAGGCAGCCCTGGCTCTCCCTGAGGTGATGAAGATATATAGGCTCTGCTTTTATTTACATTGTTACTTGTAGTATATAATGTATTAAGGTATTAAGATAAACTTCAATTAAACTACAAAACTCTTAGAAATATGCTCTTGTATTCTTCTATTTTCTTAATATACAAGTATTCGTTTATAAATTATTCTTGAAGTATCTCTAAGTATATAAAGTAGAGGAAAATGGCTACTTCTAATGCTGTTTTACTTCCTAAGGCTATCAAATTAATTTCCAAAAAAGGCAAGTCAAAACAGTGACGAGTTCTTGTCTCCACTCCTGTCGGGAGCACGGTGGGCCTGTCTGTCAAAACCAATCAGCGACTTAGATCTGTCTGCAGGTACGTACTTTAACTGGAAGCTCCGCTGGGCTCGCTTCGGCGGTTCTTGCTCTCAACGCTAAGTCCAACGTAAGTCGTGGCGTTTCAGGGCTGATGTGGCTTAGACTCTAGAACCTACCTCAGCTCAGCTTCTCAGCATCAGCCAAAACAAAACATCTCGACAATTCAACCTCATCCCTCCCTTTTTTTCTCTTCTGATTCTGAGGCGTCCTTTGAGCTCTCTCGATATCTACATATCACTTGCGACAGCCTTAAAGTCAATCTCTGCGAATAAGTATCAGTTGTTTCGACATTTATCCAATTGCGACCGATACATCCAACTCGCACGCTTGTCCCTGACGATCCATATCTTGTCGTCAACATCAAACTCTCTTATCATTCCCTTCGAATAACAAACTCTGGAGACAAACGTCTTCAATCTCTGAGACAATTGATTGCTTCGCCTCTCACACAAGCCCGAGCTGCGACGTTTTACCATCATATAGCCATCCATCATGGCGCAAGTCCTCCTTGACCTCTTCTACTCCTTCGGGAACTGCCTCAACTGCTTCCCCGGAAATCCCAACCTCAAGATCAACAACCGAAGTTTCAAAATCCTAAGACTTTTAGGCGAGGTGAGTTGTTCAGACCATGGCTCATCCCGAGGTACCCGCTGAACGTCTGTCTGCCTAGGGCGGCTTTTCCTACGTCTACCTCGTCGAAGACACCTCAACCCACGAGCTCTTTGCCCTCAAGAAGATCCGATGTCCCTTTGGCGCCGAGTCAGTCCAGCAGGCCATGCGCGAGGTCGACGCCTACCGCCTCTTCTCCCACGTTCCCACCATCATATCCGCCATCGACCACTCTGTTGCGACCGAGCGCGGCGCCGACGAGGCCACAAAGACAGTCTACGTCCTGCTACCGTACTACAAGCGCGGTAATCTTCAGGACATGATCAATGCGAACCTTGTAAATCACGATCGCTTTCCCGAGCGCCGCCTCATGCTGCTCTTCCTCGGCGTCTGCAAGGCTCTTCGCGCCATGCACGAGTATAAGCCCGCCGTGGAGCGTATGAATATGGGTCGCGAAGAAGATGAGCACCACGATGAGAGGAACAATACAAGAGGCAAGCGGACTGAGGAAGAGGAGGAGGGTGAACAAGAGAGAGGTCTGCTGGAGGGTGAAAACCAAGTCACCGGCGGCAAGTCAATTCAGCATTACGCCCACCGAGATATCAAGCCAGGTAATTGTCCCCCCATTATGTCTATTTATACATATATCTAACATTACAGGCAACATCATGATCGACGACACCGGCTCAAACCCGATCCTCATGGATCTCGGATCCGTCGCCCCCTCGCCCATCCCTGTAACATCTCAATCACTCGCACTCCAGATCCAAGATACAGCCGCTGAGCACTCGACGATGCCATATCGCGCCCCTGAGCTCTTTGATGTACAGACCGGTATGGTCATTG
Organism: Fusarium guadeloupense; assembly: GCA_021655865.1. Classification (NCBI taxonomy): domain Eukaryota; kingdom Fungi; phylum Ascomycota; class Sordariomycetes; order Hypocreales; family Nectriaceae; genus Fusarium; species Fusarium guadeloupense. The sequence continues at coordinate 45,138 of JAJJWM010000246.1, read as the reverse complement.
ATACAAAGGTCGATATCTGGTCCCTCGGCTGCACACTCTACGCCTGTCTCGTCGGCAAATCCCCCTTTGAGATGCGCTCCGATGAGACAGGTGGTACTCTATCCCTGTGTGTTCTTGGCGGTGACTGGCGTTTCCCTGATGAAGGACCTGCCGGTATCAAGCGTAACAACAGCATGCGCCCCCAGCAAGGGCAGCAGCAACAACAAGCCCCGGCGGTTGAGATTAGCGAGCCCATCCGCGAGGTAGTGAGGAAATGCTTGCGCGTCGAGCCAAATGAGCGACCTGATATCAACGAACTTATTCAAATGGTGCAGACTGTTATTGAGGAGCTGCCTGAATAATGCTCATTAGAAACTACTTTGGACGTGTACTTTGTGCGTTGTATGGGAAGCGGAGATATGACTTGCGGAGAGGCCTGACAAAGGAATCCCCTTTCTGATGTTACGTATGTTTACTACCGTTATCACATGAAGGAAATGGCGTTTTAGGAATTGGAATGATAGAGCCATTTGCTACTAATCAACTAAGTCTTGCCCTTTATCCATGCTTTCGGCCCCCGCTGCCTTGATAATCGCCGCCTTGCTACCCTCAAGCAGATCAGGTGTATCCAATTCATTTGCCACTTAACACTATCAAATGCCAAGGAAAACACGGATGCCTGATGTTGAGCAGACACACTCATCCTCCTTGGCGCCATCCTACAGCTCGAGCTTGAACGATGCCACCTCGAATGGTCGCAGTGTAATCGGGATCTTTCCATCCGACTGTTGAATCTCTTCTAATTCATCCTCCAGGATGTTTGTCTTGGTCACACGCCTGATATCAAAGCTCGTTTCGATGATACCACGACTGCGGCCGCCTAAGGATTCGTATACACGACAAATGATGCTCCGTCCCTTGTTGATGCATAGACCCTCATCCCGACTTACGTCTTCATCATCATGGCCTCGCTTGATTGTGTCGAGGACGAGAGAGTCGGATGCGTCAGTGTTAACAAGCTTGATTGGCGCACTAGAAATACTCTCGATAGCAGCCTTGGAAGCGGAAAGAGGCTTCAGGGGGTTGTTGAATGCATACGCAGCCTTGACAGTGGTCGAGGATAGACTACCCTTGTGGGGGAGAATGGCCCATCGAATGGTGTGGCGTCCCATATCGGCATTGGCGTCGGGGGCCTTGGGTGATCGGAGAAGTGACAGCCGCATCGTCTTGCCCGCAGTTGCGAATCCGTATTTACTGTCGTTGAGGATAGAGACACCGTAGTTGTTCTCTGAGAGATCGGCAAACTTGTGGCAGCACACCTCGAACTTTGCCATATCCCAGCTTGTGTTGTAGTGGGTTGGTCGCTTGGTGATGCTGAAAGCCGTCTCATACGAAGCCTCGGTGTTGACAACGTTGACAGGAAACTCAACTTTGAGGAATTTGGAGTCCTCATGCCAGTTAACTTCTGCCTTAACATCAACCTGAGATGGCTGGCCCTTAAGCGCTGCTGAAAGGGTGGTGTATGCTTTGACTGAACTGTTCTCGCTGATCTTGATATCGGTAACCAATGTGATGCGATGAGGCTTCTGCTCAAAGACTTTGGTCTTGCCATATTCAACCTTTCGGCGCGCATCGAGATGGTAAACTTCCACATCCCACGCTTGCCAGTAAAGTGGGATATCGTCAAAGATGACAAACTTGTTGGCCTCTCCGCCCTTTTCAATGACCTCGCGATCATTTACGATATCGTAAAGAGAGGTAATGACACCACCTTCAACGACGACGCGAAGCTGGTCGTTCTGCAGAACAAAGACGTTGGTCGATTGCTCCAAAACGGTAACTGCTGGCTTCTCCTCCTGGATCTTGAACGAGCGAAGAGCCAGTAGCTGGTTGTCACCACATGCAACGCCCACTTCAGTATCCGATAACTCAACGAGCTCCTTGCGATGCCAAGGCAGGGTGTTGATGGCAACGGAATCATTAAGGCTGGTCGCAAACTGGCTAGAGACGCCGAGTGATTCGTACAAGTCCTTGAGAAGGCGTTTGCCAGTCTCAAAAACCTCAGCATAGACCTGAGAGGATTTAGCAAAGTTATAATCAATCAAAGCATAGACATACCTTATCAGAGTCATCGTAACACATCTCAATGCTGCTTCCTGGTAGACAGTCATGGAACTGACACAGCAAAACAGACTCCCACATGTTGTCCAAGTCCTTAGTTGGGTACTTATATGACTTGTTCTTGATCGATGCAAAGGTGGCCAGCTGTTCAATGTCCCTCAGCATAACCTCAGCCTTCCTGTTGTAGTACTTGTTGTTGGCTTGTGTGGTGTACGTGCCTCTGTGTAGCTCAAAGTACAGTTCGCCATACCAGGTAGGAAACTCGCTTGCCTTGGGGTTGAGGCGATCAAAGAAGTCGTCGACTGTTATGCCCATCTTGATCTTTGGAATACCACCAATAGTGTTGCTGATTCCAGCACATCGACGGAGCTTCTCAAAGTGTTCCCAAGTCGGTCCGCCACCACCATCACCTTTTCCGAATACAAGTAGAGAAGAACTGTCAACCCTCATGGTCTTGTGGTTTGCGATGCTTCTTCTCAAGTCACCGAAATCGGCATTCGCTGTGTATGTCTCTGAAGGAGGCATGTGACAGATGACTTGGCTTCCGTCAGGACTAACCCACATGAAGGTAGTATGAGGAAAGTTGTTGATGTTGTTCCAGCTCAGCTTCTGGGTCAAGAAGCGATCCATGCCGGCCAGCCGACAAAGCTGAGGAAGTTGGCTCGAGTACCCAAAGGTGTCAGGTAGCCAGAAGGTACGACATCGGCTGCCAAACTCGGCCTCAAAGAACCGCTGGCCATAGAAGAATTGACGGACAAGAGATTCACCACTAGGCAAGTTGGTATCGTGTTCAACCCAGCTGCCACCAATGGGGTGGAACTGGCCTTCCTTGACCTTCTGCTTGACCCGCTTGTAAGCTGCAGGATAGTAAGTTTTGAGCCACTTGTATTGCTGTGCCTGGGAACAAGCGAAGTTGTGCTCCGGGTAGCGTTCCATGAGATCGCACTGGTTCGTCCAGGATCGCACAACTTTGCGCTTTGTCTCAGCCCATGGCCAGAGCCAACAGCTGTCAATATGGCAATGGCCGATTCCAAACACCACAGGGTCTTTTCCTACTTCATACACTTTGTGGGAATCAACGTCCGGACCAAGAACTTCGCGAGCAATTTCTCGGCACTTGAGAATGGATTCTTGGTTGTCCACCTCGAAAGTGTTGATGATTTTCATGGCAACAGATAACGCGTGATTCTGCTCGGCAGAGTTCTCTGGAAGCTCTCGAGCAGCGTCGCCAAGCTCCCACATATCTAAGCGAAGCTTGCGAGCAGGCACGTTGATGGCGACTATGTCGGCCGTGCTGAGATTGAATCGCCTGTTAGGATCTGGAGGTGCAATGGTCGTCTTACCGTTAGGAGCGTTTCCAAACATGCCATTGCAAGCCATTTCGATATAGATAGTGTGCTCTGAGCCGTCACGGAATGAGTCGGGAATGATCCACTCAATACGCTCTCCGCTACCAGTGAGACCTTGAATGGGAACACCATCTTCAGTCCAGATAGTGCCCTCATTATTGGCGTCCCAGTGGAGCTCGATGAGCTCTTCATCCTTGATGTCCTTTGGAATAGAGAGAACGACCTTGAACCAGTGAGTGGACCATGAGGGCCCAAATGAGGTACCAGTATGGGTTTCTCTGAAGTCGTGGCTAACAGCTTCCTCAAAAGTCGGCCGGGAGAGATCTGGCGCATCCCAGACAAATAGTTTGACGTGAGGCTTGCCTGAGTACCTCGCATTGTACATGTTCCTAGATCAGAGAGGTTAGCTGGTTATGAATACTTTAAACCGGGTTAGATAAGTCGTACGCCTGCAGGTTGACCTTATAGTACTGTCCTGACTTATAGAACGGTTCAATGCGGCCCTTTAGAATGCTCGTTTTTGGCACGCCGACAGGCCGCTCGGCAAAGAGAGGGTAGGAAGAGCCATCGCCCTTGTTCTCGCTGCCACCACCCATAGTATAGACGTCTAGCGGATGTCCTGGAGCAGGAGGAGCAGATCGATTCGAGATACGTCGTAGCTTCCCTGGGAGTGGAAGTCGCTGTTGGTCTTCTGGAGAAGGAGAATGACGAGGACAAGCCGCGAAAGCCGGCGGCAAGGGGTCGATGGTTGTATTGTTGACACTAGAGCTATGGTGAGTGAGTGTCGACGACGGATGATGACGTCAAACCAGGAGAGAATAGCGTTTGGAGTGTTGATGAGGACGAGAATGAGGAATAGCACGAGAAGAGAAAGAGAGTTGGTTTTATGGTATCAAATAAATGCTTGTTGATCGTGTACTGTATATGTAGACATGGGAAGCTTTGTGTTAAGCTCTGTGCTTGGTCAAGTGAGCTCCTGGGAGCTCCAAACGAGTGGGTGCTGCGGATGCCGATGGATCTGGTGACACTAATAATGCTGCAGCGTCGAAGCTTGTTGTGGGTTCTCGTGGTGATGTATTTTGTCACGCACTGCCAAGCGCCAAGCTGAGAAGCGGGGGATTACCTGCCACAAAACGACTATCCATTCCCGTCGAGTCCCTTTACAGGGGTCGAGGCACTTGCGGCACAGCAACTGGGGTACGGGTCCCGCTAGATTCTGGGCTCTAAGCCAAGCAGAGTTCGAGAATGGGCCCAGGTGATTCACTAATCGGGGTTGGGGAAGTGTTTCTTTGTGCGGGGGGAATGGAGCCATGTCCCGAACAGACATGGACAGGACGCAAACGTTAATGCATTAAAAGATGAGAAATCGTCCATTACATACCTCATCGTGTCGGAGTAGCAATGTTCGTCAGATATGCAGCTAAGCCAGGGGATAGTTTTGAATAGGTCGATACGCCCAAAAAAAAAAAAAAATGGCTGAGAATATTCGGACAGGGTTATGGTTGGACAAAAACAAACTGAGAGCACTCGGGAGGAGATGGTTGATAAGAGGAGGACTTGAAGGTTGAAGAATGCAAGTTGTCGTCACAGACGGCTATTGAGAGATGGTATTTTAGCAGTAAGCTAGGTACCTACCTACCAATTCTGGTCGTCACTGGATCGTTACTTCCACAAGCCATGTTGACTCTTTTGGCAACCTGGAACTTTGATAGTGCCTGCTCTAGCTATTGTAAGTGATGGCGTCTGAGAAGCTTTGGCAAGTTGCTGGGTTGCGCCATACTTTTACAAGATATATGTACTACCAAGTAAAAGAAGAAGTCTAAGTTTTAGAGGTTATGATAATATCTTCTAAGTTATTATAAATATGATCCACTCCAGGTGAAATAGAAGACAGTAGCGAGTTCTTTTCAATCCTCGTGGACACGTATACCGAGATAGATCAAGTGTTATAGTACCTATCACCTAGGTTGAGTCTCACCAGAATGAGGGAGAAAAAAGAAGAACGAAATGACAGAATACGTAGAGTGTCTTTGCCTAAGGCGTTCAAGCTGTCTATCAAAATACCAGACTACTAATAAAGGAAGACGCAAAAAGACTACATCCCGTCTGAACACTCCCCTACACTCACCCACACACTACCGAAATGAATTCCTAAAAAGGCCCGGCTTGCTTATTAACCATTCCCATGTCTCTTCTCCCCTCTCATCTCACCGTTTTTCAGCGCTGGACTTTGGGAGCCCACTCGGCAGCCCTAATAAGCATCGAACGATTCCTTATCCATCATGAGCTGTTTGTTCTCGGCTGCTCCGTACAGTACGCACAATATCCGTTTTAAGCAATCAAATGCTCCGATATGCACTCTAACCATTCGATTGACCGCCCATTCTCTTTTTTCTTTACTCTCCCAGTTGGGTATATCATCGCCGATCTATCTGGGAAACAGCGGCAGTTACACAGCAGAGCCCTGTTTCTTACATCAATGTCTGTGCTTTTATTCTGAATCTATATTTGATATCTGTTCTTTATGGACATGGAATGAGAGGTGCGTATTATTCAATCACGTAAAGAGCAGAATCCAGAGTGTGTAAGGTGAGTTCAAATGCCTTCATTGACGTTGGTTCTAGAACGAATATATATACCCATAATTCCCGTGCGCTTGTCCACCTAGTCCACTACCAGGTAGACCTACATGATTGTCTTAGTAAAAACCAAGAATAAGCCCCAAGAATCCCGTGCCAGAAAAGGTATCATCGAGGTGTGTATGCCATAAAAAGTAAAAAGCGAAGGGGAAAAAAAACAAAGAGATGCTCTTGACTCCAGTGTAAGTTCGTATCTTGGACCATCACCCGCTTGCAGACTTGCGCCGTTCACCGAAACCAATGCCCGAATGTGTCCATCATGTTGGAGTTTTTGTTGCCGATATTTAGATGCCTTGTCATTGTCATTAAGGAAGTATCCCACCGCGCCCCCAGTCGAGGGGCTAGTAGTATGTTGAGTGCTTGGGTGGTGGAGAGAAGAGGTCTTCATGAGGTTTCGCTCGTATTGTTGTTCCGACTGCCTGAGCCAGTACCTGTGCCATGATGGACAACCTCTGATGCTCCATCTCCCGTAAACTCCATGTCGTCCTCATCGTCGTACAGTTCATCATCTTCCACTTCGTAGTATTCATCATCGTCTTCAGCGATATCTTCTGCCTCATCCATTTCTTCATACTGCTCCGGCTCATCCGGTTCACTCTCACTATCGTTATCACTATCATCAAAGTTGAGCACGCCCATGATAGGAACCTCGATCTTCTTGTATTGGCTTTTGATAAGATTGTCGGCCATCTCAAATAGCTTGGTGTCCTTGTCTGGTTGTGGATCGCGGTCCATGGTGAACTCGGCCTCAGCACGGTCGACAGGTTGGACACTGATGGGGTTGTTGGGTGACTCTGGCTCCTCGGGAATCTGCTTGACCCAGCGGCGGACAACTTCGGTGCGTGCGATCTTGTTCTGAGTTGTCTTGCGTTTCAAACCGGATTTAAAGTGACGCTTCTCCCGTCTTCGCCTGCGTTGAATGCGATCCCTCACATACCAAGCCACCACCAACATAGACGCCTGCATCATATCTTGACACTTTTGTCTGTGCATGTTGGCCCAAGCCTGGCATCTCTGTTGCTGGTAGTTTGCCACAGCTTGACACCTCTGTTGATAATATGCAGCAATACGGGAGACCATAGTGAGGTACTTGGGGTCGAGGTTTGCACCGGCTATGTTGGGGAGTTCAGGGGTCGCTGAGTCGCTAGGCTGAGGGGTGCTGCTGGAGCTATTGCTGGAGCTATTGCTGGAGCTATTGATGGAGCTGCGATTTGGCGAGGGCATCTTGGGCTGTGAGGCTTGAGGAGGAGGAGGAGGAGGAGGAGGAGGAGGTCCCATCACTGAAGGGCCGTTGAGGCCAGCCAGGCCGCTATAGGGTTCTTGCATCGAGGCTTTGCGTTTGAGGTTGCTCTGTGAAGGCCTTTGGGCAGGAAGTTTAGGAAAGGCGTGGCTTTCCGGTGGGGGGGTCACCGGTGTGAAGGGGTTGACAGACGACATCATAGCCGCCATATGGCGCTTTTGCTTGGGTTGGAGGTTGAGTATATATATGTTGGATTATCTCCGGGATATTCAGGGCACTCTCCGGGGTACGGAACGTTGTACCGGGGTTGTTTGGCGTTGGATGTAGGATTATGCTTAGCAAGGGTGCTGTTCCTCTTTATTATCTCTCGAGCCGACTCGGAGGTGTAAATCGCGTTATTTTGACGGGTTTATCGTCTGGTTGTTGTTATGGTGGTCGCTGATAGCGGATCAAAGCGTGTAAGTGGTGATTGTGGGGCTCACTCTAGAGTTGTGCAAGACACAAAGCAAAATGAGATTGTTCTTTGTATAAGTAGCGATGCGATAGCGTAAGGATGTTTTTTTGGTCAGCAAACGCGCACAAAGGGGATATATAGCTAAGTCACAATCGACAGATGTGGCCGAGGGTCTGCGCAGGGGGTCTGGCGACGTCGTGTGGCAGCGGACCCAGAATGGGCTGAGGCTCTCTCGAGAATCGGCCCACGCCGACCCCACGGTCAGATATGCTTATGCCATTGGATTGTATGGCTCCAGAGGCCAGCAACTCAGCGACTGCTTCTAGTTGCGGTATCGGGTTTTGGGGGTCACACCCAGGCCTGGAGCTATGCCGTCGTCCCATGCTAGAGCTTACCCATTGGCGATCTGATGCCCATGGGATGAGGAAGAGCCAATTTAGTGGCAGATGGAGAGAAGTACAGCAACTCAAGCGAAGTGACGTGCTGAGCTGGCCGGCAGCTGGCTCACGGATGAGCCTTACACGGTTGTCTATCCGGGGAGGTTCCATGGTCTATGGAGACGGCCGTTAGATGAGATTTTGTCTCATGTGTTGTTGTTTGTTGTTGTTGTTGCTGTTGCCATGTGTTGTATTGGGCTATGTCGTGATGTATCGAGCACTGATGGTGTTGTTTTCTCCTCAAGTCGTTTATTTTCTTGCTTTACCCCCATGCCATAGATAGTGCTCAAAGTGGAAATGGTGCTGTCCTCTGGTGACAAAACTGGTTTTCAGACATCTGTTCTTGGTACTTGCGTTGCCATTTCAGTAGAGCGTTTGCTCAGAGATGGATCCTCACGGGCATGCGAGCTTAGCGATTGCTACGTCGAAGCGTGTCTTGAGCGCTGGCTTGGCTTTACCCCATCTATTGCCTGATAGAGACCAGTCGACTTACCGCCTGCCGTCTGCACACCGGTTAGATTGATTGATGAGACACGGTACATATCGGGGCCAACAGCTTGGACAGATTTGCAGGCCTATCTGGTGTTGAAGGATGATGATGACGCTAACATGGGACCACGCATGAAAGATTTGGGCGACTCCACCTGTCAGTTAGACTTGACGGTATCTGGTTATAGATGGCACTGTGCAATACCTTAGGTAACTTGTCTCTTTTTCTCTAATCTCGATGGTTTCTGGGCATTATCCAAAGGAATGGATAGAATGACCTGTCAAGTCTGTTGGTATAAAGTGATTATGGCACCATAGTTAACCTCCACTGCTACGATGATAGATAATATCAAGTCTCGGGACATTTGTACCGGACCCTGTAGATCTCGGATCAGCCGCCCATCGATCGAACTGGGTTGGCGGCCGTCGTTCGAGAGCACCAAAACCGTTGCCAGTACTGGGCTGTTGCTCACACGTTGTTCGCGAAGACCCGGGTTCCTCTCGTTGGCCGACGCCTCCATGGCCAGATCCCTCCCGCTACATCCATGGACTATGGCTGCATGTGCTGTTCACTTGTGGGCTCTGGCGTATTCCATCTCCGTAAAATCTCTGGAGTACCTTGTATCAAGGCCCTGATGATCCTTCTGGGTCGGAGTTATTAGAGACGGGCCCTACTATCACCGAGCACTTGTTTATGTAGTTTAGAAAGAAGCGAAATCTTGAGTGACTGGTAGTTGAAAAGTTGAGCAGAATTTATTAATGATTAGTATAATATTGTCGACATAGTCCGTAAACAAGGTAGGTCCTAGCTTAGAATACATGACTTGTTCCGCTGCTCGGCCGAGACTTTTCTAGTGAAGATATATCCATTCTTCCCCGCACAAATGCTGAAGAAAGAGAATAGCAATCAAATATTATTTTATTTTATCCAAACGTGTCTGTCTCCTGACCGTCCACAAATCAGCTTTTAACTCGAGTAGGCTCTATAAATTGAATACTCCTTAAATTGTAGTCGTTTAGAACCACTTTTTTGATAGCCTTGCTTTTTCGTTCCTCGTTTCGGTGTTACCGCAACCCCTGAGATTTTTGACATGCTTAGCTCTTTATTGGATTTTCTTTGTCTCGTCTAATCATATGAGCCCTGCGTGATCCCGCATCTCATTCACGGTGTCACCTCATCGGCACATCGCATCACACAACATAATACAATAAACGGATACTCTAACAAGATCTTTCTTGTACAACAAAAGCAAATGAGCTGTTAGTTGATTGATTATTCTTCCGAGCCTTGTCACTGAAACACAAATTAACGCCTACGCATTAGAACCCGCAATATCTTGATACTATCCAATCTTCACATCGCCACTGCAACAGCCCATCTCATCTCCCATGTTCCGGCCGTATGGTGCCCCCGGTACTCGGCATCCGCCATCTGCGGCGGCCCCTGGCATTATCATCATCTATCTCTAGGCCAAGTCTTGGTTGTGCTTGTGTTTCTGTTTCACATAATGCTACAGCTACAGCTACAGCTCTACCTAAAGTTACAGCTATAACTCCAGCAGCTATTCACTACTACCATCGTCATCATCATCATCATCATCATCACCACCTGCATCATGGCTTCTCCATACGCTCATTCCTACCTCCACCATCTCCCCATCGTCCCCTCCAGACAAGCGGTAAAAAGACCACCACCACTATAAGTCTCTCTGAGTTACCTCAGGGTCTGATTCAGCCAAAGACGTCATCATCAGCTTCCTCTCTCCAGGATGAGCCGACAGAGCCCCGTGATGGCGATGGCGATGGCGATGGCGCCGGCGATGCTGATACCGTCACTCCGCTGCCACCCTTGTACCAGGATTCTCCCGCTTACCCTACCGTGGTGCTCCAAGCGCGCCAGAACATGCTCAAGTTTGATAACTGTGTCCTGCTAACGCGCGTGGGCGGCTTCTATGAGCTGTACTTTGAGCATGCTGAGGAATATGGACCCTTGCTCAATATCAAGATCGCTACCAAGAAAACGAATGCTGGTCCTGTACCCATGGTAAGCTGATTACTACCTGTATTCCATCACTGGTCCGATATCTCATCATCATCACCTGTCTTTATAGGCCGGTTTCCCCTTCTTTCAACTTGATCGGTTCCTCAAAATTCTCGTCCAAGACCTCAACCGCCATGTCGCCATCGCTGAGGAGTTTCCAAACTCACCCAGCGACAAAGTCAAGTTCGGTGGGTTGATGCATGATCGTCGAGTTGCTCGTATTATCACTCCAGGCACCCTGATCGACGAGAACTTTATGGACCCGTACGTAAACAACTATGTTATGGCGATCCATATCGATACAGATATAGATGCTGCCATCGGCCGAGTGCCGGGCCTAGGGGGCGGGCTTGCGGACCACGAATCCGCATCAGAGTCCGCATCAGCCCACTCAATCCTGTCAGCTATTGGAGACGTCGAGCCGTTTCAGGGGTCCGATGATGCCGTACCACTCGGCCTGGCATGGCTTGATCTCTCAACCGGCCACTTCTGCACTCAACAAGCCAATCTTGCATCCTTACCGGCGATCTTGTCCCGACTATGCCCGCGCGAGCTGCTTCTCGACAAGGACCTGCAGTCGTTACCTGACCATGGAATCTTTGCTCTACTGGCAGAGGATCGTCACATCATCTCATACGCACCCCGGCCTCAAGATGATTCCTTGCTTCGCCCCGATGACTGGGCGCCCATGCTTGAGTCTGCCCTGACCAAGCGTCAAGCGGCTGCTTTCTCCTCGGCTGAGGTATCTGCTGCCGGCTTTCTTCTTAGCTATGTCAAGGATCGTCTGCAGGGCATGAGCATGAAACTGCAGCCCCCGCTCAGGAATGCCAACATGCAGATAATGGCCCTTGACAAGAACAGTCTTCGCGCCCTCGAGGTAAAGCAAACCATTCGTGACGGTGCATTTCGTGGTAGTCTATTACATGCTATTCGTCGAACTGTTACAAAGAGTGGTGCCCGACTCCTCAATGAGTGGTTGAGTGCACCGTCGACTTCTCTCGAGCTTATCACTGGTAGGCAGGACCTTGTCGCCCGCTTCATAGACGAAGTGGACCTGAGCGATTCTGTAATTCTCTTGTTGCGTAGGAGTTATGACTCTCAGCGTCTTGTTCAGAAGTTTACTCTCGGCCGTGGTGATGCTGACGACCTCTTGGCTCTGGCTAATACTATACATGCTACTAGGGACATTGTGGAGCTCTTGAAACAGGCTGATGCTCGACCCGGCAATTCTGAATCCCCCTGCTTGGCTTCTTTGATATCTCGAATCAGCCTCACTCAGCCTCTGAAGCTTGCTCGTCGTATTCAGAACGCCATTGACGAGGAGGGCGTCGTTCTACAGCATGAGGCTGAGGACTCTGAGGCTAGTGAGATGATAGCCCTTGCAGAAGACGTCGTTAGCAACGAAGGTTCGCAAGATGATGTTGCTGCTCTACCCAGGGGCAAGCGGAAACCGCCAACAAGCATTCGAGATTATTATGCCGAAGACAACGAGACCTGGATCATGAAACCTACTGCTAGCTCTACTTTGAAGCGACTCCATGCTAACCTAATAACTCTACTCGAAGAAAAAGCAACACTCAATGAGACTCTCCGCGAGCGTCTGGGTACTCCAAGTCTGTCTCTCAGATGGACGCCTGGACTCGGTCATATCGCCCATGTCAGGGGTAGAGACGCTCGCAATCTTGTCGACATACAATCTCTCTCCTCCAGCCGTTCTACACGATCTTTTCACATTCCCGAGTGGACGCATCTCGGTCAGCGCCTCGACCAAGTTCGCGCCCAGATCCGTGCTGAAGAACAAGCCGTCTTCCACTCCCTTCGCGAGGACGTGGTCCGCAATCTCGTCAAGCTGCGCCGGAATGCCGCCGTCCTCGATGAACTTGATATCACCACGTCCTTTGCAAAGTTGGCTCGCGAGCAGAACCTCGTGCGACCCGTCCTGAACAACACGACCAGTCACACCATCATAGGTGGACGGCATCCCACCGTCGAAGGCGGTCTCTTTGAGCAGGGTCGAAGCTTTGTCCGCAATGACTGCCTGGTCGGATCACCAAAGGACGGTCGCATCTGGCTCATCACAGGACCCAACATGGCTGGCAAAAGCACGTTCCTACGCCAAAACGCCCTCATCACCATCTTGGCCCAGATCGGTTGCTACGTGCCGGCGTCGTACGCAGAGCTAGGGATAGTCGACGCCATCTTTAGCCGTGTTGGCTCCGCCGACAACCTCTATCGCGATCAGAGCACATTTATGGTTGAAATGCTGGAGACAGCAGCCATTCTCAAGCAAGCAACACCACGATCGTTCGTCATCATGGATGAGATCGGTCGAGGTACCACGCCAGAGGATGGCACAGCTGTCGCCTTTGCATGCCTACACCACCTCGCAACCGTCAACCAATGCCGCACTCTCTTTGCGACACATTTTCATCCTGTGGCTGACCTGGCTGCAGCCGAAGGGTTGTATTCGTCTGATGCAGGCGTCGTGCAGACATATTGCACTGACGTGGTGGAGGATGACCAGGGAGGTTTTGTCTACAATCACAAACTACAAAGAGGCATCAACCGAAAAAGTCACGCACTTAAAGTTGCTAAGCTGGCAGGACTGCCGGAACGGGCGATCAACATAGCAAGGCGAGTGTTGGAACATGATCCCATGGAATCACCTGAATTAAGGCGAGATCCGGGACAGGTCGGGACAGGGTGACTAGGGTGTTGATTTCAGAAACATGCTACGGACGTCACACCATGTAAGATGAAATAGACCAAGATAGTATGGTAACCTGTAGTGTTTTGACAGTTAGCTTTAATATTCTCAAAAAGCTTGTCAAAACATATGATTGTAGGATAGATCCGTCATAGGGTGGTGATGTGTGTGTCATCAGGAGATTCAGGGTTAAAAAGCTCTTGAACAGTTTATATAATCATCCGGAGGTGATAAGAAATAAGAAAACGCACGAGGCGTGTTTGACTAACCTTTTTGGATGTATCACTCTTGCGGCAGAGCTGCAGTAGTTGTTTTGTTAAACGTCCCGTCACAAGCAAGTTGAGGCGTCCACAGTTGATTCGTAACCGTCGCGACAGATTCAATTGTCCAGCAGACGATCTATGTACCCCATTTTTAAGATCCATAAGTCGTAAACCCAACCAAAGTCCTGGAAGGCGGTCGTACATCATGACGATGTGGCTACATTTAGTCGCTGCGAATATGTTAGCTGGCATGCTTCGAGCATGATGAATAGGGAGCACATACAAGAGACCACCGAAGCCCTCATCATCCTCCTCCTCCTCGGACTCGTCCTTCTTCTCCTCCTCAGCGGCAGCAGCAGGGGCGGAGCTGGAACCAGCAGCGGGAGCGGCGGCGGCGTAAGCGTCAGGGTTGGCGATACGGTCCTTGAGCTCCTCAATCTCGGGCCAGCTGTACTCAGTGGAGATGGCAACAGCGAGAACCTTCTTGTAGCTGTTGACAACAGAGTGAAGGACGGAGGGCAGGGTAGGGAAGTTCAGAGCCAGAGAGATACTGGCAATGGTGGTGACAACCGAAGTAAAGGTCTTGAGGAGCTGCTCCTCACCAATGTCGAGGACGCTGGGAGGGAAGGTCTGGCCCTGGTCGTAGACCTGAGAGATACCCATACCGTAGGTGAAGGGAGAGATGTTAAGCATGTTGAGAAGGGTGGCCTCGGAGGGGCCGACCTTGGACTGAGCCTCAACGAGCTTAAGATCGGTGGTGATTTCAATGGTACCACGGGCAATCTTGGTGGGGACACCGAGGGCCTGGAAGAAAGAGGTCTTTCCGGGTTCCATACCGGTGTTTCCAGCGGGGACCCAGACGTCCTGAGGAGCGACAGCACCGGCACGGGCAGGGGCGGCGACCTTGTTGGAGAGGATAACATCACGGATCTCCTTGAGGTCCTCGTTGGTGAAGACGAAACCGACGTTGCCCTTGACGTGAGGGAGAAGACGCTCGTACTCGGGGGAGTCGGCGATGAAGGTCTTCAAAGCACGGCGAACCTGTATGTCACATTAGCCAAACTGGATTCTTGATTGCGATCGCAGCAAGTATTCGTACCATGGTGTTCTTGCCCATCAGGACAACACCCTTGTTTCGGAGAGCATGTCGGATCTCGTGCATCTGCTGAGAGCTGACATTGTCAATCTCAACGATGAAGATGGAGTTGTACTCCTCGAGCAAGCTCTTGAGCTTGTCGAAATAGCCGGCCTTGTTGGTCTTGCCCCCCATATCTTCTTATTTATATGAAGGCAGGTTGTTTAAGGGCAAGGGGTATCTTTTGTTGATTTTGGGGGTAATGAAGTTGGTTAAAGGAAGCAAAAAACGGATTTTGCAGCTGCGGATTGAGAAAATGTGTGCTTGGTCGCCAATTCGGTTAGGGTTCGGTAGCGCTAGTCTGTTTTGGGTGCTGTGGTGGGGCAGCTCCAGAAAGAGGTACATTGCAGATGTATCTTTTTTTCATGGCGCGCATCGCATCAACTTTAAGAGTCTGATTTGAGATGTCGTTGACCAATTGATCAACCATTTTTATCTTGCACACCTAAAATTGAGCACTCGGATGACCCACAACCCAATCCCCAACATGAAGGTTCCCTACAACGTTGTCCACGTCAGTGGAAATGTTTTATTTGCTGCTCGAGGCGGCAAGATTCACTCATTCAACCTCGAAGACGGAACTCATCTGTCAACATGGAAACACGCCGATGTCGACAAAGTAGACGCCGTAGTCAAAGCAATCTCTGGTGAAATCCCAAGTGAGAAGCCCGTGAGCCAGGACCCTGTTGTCGCAGAAGGAGAAGATGACGATGAGCCACCGGCCAAGCGTCAAAGAACCGAAGAGCCAAAAGATGAGACAACCACTGCTGAAGCGGACGTTCAAGGGGAGGAAAGGGATACTGAGGATAAGAAAGACTCAGGGAAGAAAAAGGGCGGAAAGAAGAGCAAGGACAGGCGCAACCAGCAGCGGTCAAAGGAGTATCACAATATCTCACGGGTGCCAGATCGTCCAGTCATTACACACATGACGAGTACCTCTGACGGTTCTCACTTCCTGGCTATTACTGGACACGACAAAGCCATTTGGGTCTTTGAGACTGATGGAAAGGGCGGCCTCACTGAGCTCAGCAAACGGTATACTCTCTCATCTCGCTCAACATCGTTCTCTTATACTAACACTTAACCAGAAACCTGCCCAAGCGTCCAAGTGATGTAGCCATCGGGCCAGACTCACAGATCATCTGCGCCGACAAATTCGGAGATGTCTACGCTCTCCCTCTACTCTTTGACCCTGTCTCTCAAAGCGCAACTCCTCAACCCTCGACCCCTGTCCCGACCAAAGTCGCGTTCAAGCCATCCGCCAACACCACGACTGTGCATTCCAAGCGCAACCTGCGGGCTCTTAAGGAACAGCAGCGCCAGATGGAACTTGCGACACGGACCAAGAACGACACTGATTCCAAGTCTGAGGGTCCAAACTTTGAGATTACCCTTTTGCTTGGTCACGTATCTATGCTCACCGCACTCGCTATCGGCGAGAGCGAGGGAAGACGGTACATATTAACCGCCGATCGCGATGAGCATATCCGAGTATCGAGGTACATCCCTCAAGCGTACGTGATTGAGGGTTTCTGCTTTGGTCACAAGGAGTTTATCAGCTCCATGACCATTCCTGCAACTCGCGGCGAGGTTCTTGTATCAGGCGGTGGCGACGAGGACCTCTTTGTATGGGATTGGAAAGCAAGCAGGCTTCTGTCACAAACGAGTATTTTGTCCCTAGCTCAGAAGATCTTACCGGATGTTACCAAGGTGGCTGTTTCTGGGCTTTACACCTTGGTTTTCCCCCATAAGGGCTCAGAGCTTGTCTACATTCTAGCCATTTGTCAAGAGTAAGTCTCACAGCACAGTAACGCTGAGTAATTGTACTAACTACTTAATCAGCATCTCAGCTATCTTCTCCTGGCAACTCAGCGAGGACAACATTCTCAACCACCCTGCAATCATCCAACTTCCAGGAAAGCCCCTCGACCTCGCCATCAAGCCTGCCAACGGAGACGAGTCGCCCCAGGTCATCGCTGCTCTTGACCCCAGCGATCCGAAGGCGAAGAGCTTAGCCGTCTACTCGCTTACCATGACTGATGAGAAGCTCGCCACAAGCACAACGGCCTTGGTGAATGACGACGACATCGAGGGGGCGGAGCTTGACGTTGAAGAAAAGATTGTGAGGAGTTTGCTGTACAATACTGAGAATCTGCGAAAGCAGCCGACGGAACGTGATGAGGAGCGAGGTGAGGAAAAGCTTCCTGAAGACCAGGTGATGGCAGAGGCAGAGGCAGAGGTTGTCGAAGAGTAACAAGATATTCCCAAAAGCAAGAGATTTAACTACTGTTAATACCTACCCATACCCATGATTGTCCCCATGGTTACCATAACAGATTACTTCTTTCACACATCAACCAGAAGCAATTGTAACAATCAAATCATCATGTTCGTGGTCTACGTCTGCAACTACCAAATTCATTTGAATCGTCTATGTCCTCAAAACGCCTACCAAGCCAGATCGAATGCTCCACTACTGACCCTGAAACACGATCAATCAAGTGCATAGATGCCTACTTAGCTGCACCTCTTCCGCAGCCCTTTACCCTTCTCGTTCAACACTGCCCATGAGAAACAATGTCCTCCGCTAGTTTTTGGTATCATTGAATGATTAAGCGACGTCGGCAGCAACGGCCATAGTCCACTCTTAACTGCATTATGTCCAGACAAGACTCGTGGGTCTTGCACTTAACGCATAGACACGCAAGCAGCTGACGCCGTGACGGCATTGTATGTTTTGTTCACCCGAAATGGGTATGTTCAGTTGCAAGTAGCTTACTGAGAAGCGCACTGCACGCGCTCACCGCCGGGGTGGCCATCCTCATCGTCCTCGTCCATCATGCCATCAGAGTTACCGAAGACTCGGCCCTGGGTTTGGTTGTCGAGATCTTCGAGGCTGGCGGGCTCGGACATAGCATCGCTGGGAGGAATGTTCTGGACGGCAGGCGCTGGGAGAACCTTGCGGAGGGTCTCGAAGACCTCGGGGTCCTCGGTCCAGTTCTTTTCGGGGAACTTAACGTTGAATTTGATGTACATGTTACCGAAATCGTGGTGCCTAGGAGAGGGCATACCCTGACCGCGAACCATCTTGACAGCATCTAGGAAGGTTAGTTTCGTATTGGTGAATAGTAGTCAGAGATTACATACCTTGAGAAATGGCCTCGCCGGGGAGGATATCGATGGCGAGCCATCGGTCGTCGAGATGCTCGACATAGACAGTGCCACCAGCCAGAGCAGTAACAAGCTCGATCTCACAGACGTAGAGAAGGTCGTCCTCTCGGCGCGTGAAGCGAGCATGGGGCTTCTGCTCGATCTCGAAAACAACGTCACCAGCCTGGACACCAGGTGCTTGGTCACCCTCGCCTCGGAACTCGACCTTGGTGCCGCTGCGGACACCCTTGTCGACGTGAACGTGGAGGACCTTTCGGTCGACGGTGGTCTTCTTTCCACTGCACTGCTTGCAGCGATCCTTCTCCTTGATGATCTCACCCTCTCCATTACAGTCAGGGCAGACAGTCTGGAAGCGCTGAATCATGGGGCCCATCTGGCGCATCATGGTCTTCATTCCGTGACCATCACAGCCAGAGCAACGCTTGACCGCACCCTCTTTACCACCAAGTCCCTCGCACTTGGGGCAAATAATTGACCGTTGAAGAGCGAGCTTAGAGATCTTACCACGGTAGATGTCTTCCAGGGAAACCTTGTGGGTGTGGTGAATAGTTCGGGCCTTAGGAGGGCCGCGGTTCATACCGCCGCCGCCGCCGAACATACCGCCCATACCGCCGAAGCCACCACCGCCGAAGAACTGAGCAAACAAGTCCTCAGCGGCCATGCCACCACCACCGGCGCCGCCCTCGAGACCGGCCTCACCATACTGATCGTAAACCTGTCGCTTCTGGGGATCGGAGAGGATTTCGTAGGCGTGGGAGACTTCCTTGAACTTTTCCTCGGCCTCGGGGTTGTGTGCGTTCTTGTCTAGGCTGTGTTAGACATGGGTAGTGGAAAATATCGGACTGGGAACATACCAGGGTGGTACTTGAGGGCTCCAACTTTGTAAGCCTTCTTCAGCTCCTGCTCAGTAGCAGTAGGGGAGACCTGGTAATGGAGTTAGCAGATATTCGGGCTGTTGGTAAGAATAGGTAACGTACACCCAGGGTATCATAGTACTTGGTTTCCTTAACCATCTTGACGGCTGTGGAGGTAGATTTGTATTATCGGTGGAAGGCGAGTAAAGGACTCTGTTGAGAGTATTAGTAAACCTCGGACAAAACAAACAAAGCGCAGATTTCGCGCCCGCAAGAAAACAATGTAACGCGGATGGTAAACGATGCGATATGGCAGTCACACAATAGACTGGACATGCATCAGGAGGAGCAGAAGGATTTTATAATCGTACCTTGTCCGCTAAAGAGCGTATCTCGAGTTTCCGACGGCGGGGCTGCGCTGCGGCGAGTTGCACGGATTTGGCTGTCTAAAATTCGAATAGTGGAGGACGAGCAGATGACGAAGGCGCTCTCAAATTCGCAAGAGGATATGTTCCACGCGATAAGGGGGAGAGGAGAGGAGAGTCTTTGAAAAAGAAAAAAGAGTCTTAAAAACAACAACGTCAAAGTCGACGAGTCAAGATTAGGCGCTGGGGTTTTGAGAAAGAAAGGGAGGCTGCAGCACAATCTAAAGGAAGGTTGCGAGTTGCGCCTCATGGAATCGCGAAGAATAAGACGGATTCTGTGGCGGTGCTGATAATGCACGACCTGCTAGGGACTCGTTGTTTAGCGTACCACACTGGCGGGCCTGGAAGAGTCGGGGTTGACGGTTCAAGGTCATGACGCGGCATAAAACCGGTTGAAAAGGTCGGGAATTGTTTGCAATTTGTTCTTTTTCTGAGACATTCCCCTCATTTGGTTGATTTTGGTGTTTTCCAGGCGTTTCTACATGCTCAGCAGCGCATTCTAGAGTTTCTGTAAGCATAGCCACTTCCACTCTTCTGTGCCTCGACAGGCGTCATGATAAGGCTGCGCAGGTACCTCTCTAACAGACTTCCCTGCGAGGCGTCCCTGGTACCCCAAAATATCCCCCCTCCAAATGGACCCTACGGCAGTGGCCAGAAGAGGGCGACCTAGGGATTCGAGTTTTTTCTCCCCATTCAAAGGGTCCGATGTAGGACCCCACCTAAATGGAACCCAAATGTTTCTGCCCCGGCTACCCGCCCTAGCAGAGCGGCCATTGCCCGGGCGTGTTTTACTGATTTGATCACTTTTTTTGCCCCCCTCAAAGCCTCTCTGTGAACCCCTGTCAGCCACACAAGCCCGAGTTTCCTGACTCGTGTCGCTTTGAGTTTATATCAAGATTTTAGCATTTTCACCCTATATTTAACAAGAAGTTAGTAGTATTCTTCGAGTTTAGAAGATACTCAGAGTGTTCTTCTTCAGCTCACGCATCACCTGTTGGACAGGTAACTCTGTAACACCTAGCATGTCTGTTGTTGTTTGTTTCGAGGTAAACCCTGGGTAACGACAGCACAAACAAAGCCCCCAAAATTGTTTCTCTATTTGCTCTTGGCCATGCTGTTTCTGTTCCTCAACAAGCGAGAGTATATCATGCGATGTGTATGTATATACTCATAAATAAATTAATAGTCTTGCTTCTTCCATGCCTGCATGCTTGATGAGCATCCTTAACAGAGTTGACGTGATTGGCCAAAAGTGCTAAGTGATCTAAAAGTGGGACCAACTCACTATCGACGGTCTCACTACAACGTTCAACTACCAACTATGTCTAAACGACCCATCAGACTGTCGATTATTACCGTTAGAAATCTATCATAGCGAAGATATAGACCTCTTACATTCCATGACCAGCTTGATCAATCTTGCCTAACTCCTTATAGCGCAGCGCAGCAGCCTACCGCTACCTTACCCGGTATTCAAAACAAATGGGACTTTAGATGAGGCTGACATAAGAGTTTGGTCACTTTAGAGAATCTCAAGGTAGAAATTATGACTAAAGTGATCAAACTTTTATATCGGCTTTATCTAAAGTCCCGTTTATTTTGAACACCGCCTGCTTACACACTTGCCTACCCAAGTACACCATATACTTCACCATGAGTGAAACTACAAGAGTCAAAAAGAGCAGACCACCAGCCAAGCGCAACAGCGAGGCACGGCGTGAGCAGAACCGTCTTGCCAGTCGAAACTACCGTAGGTCTCTAGTCATGGTTGGTTGATGCTCTGGCCTTGCTGACGCCATCATCTTTTTGGTTCTTCAGGCGAGAAGCGTAAGCGTAAGCTGGCGCTACTAGATGAGCTCCTGGATCCTAGCGATGTTTCTGGCATTCCTGATGATAGTGGTAACTCTCAGATTGATACTGTTCCGGACTTAAACACTTCAAGTGATATACTTGCTGCTCAGCCCCAAGGTCAACAGCTATCAGATGCGCTTCCGGCCGACCCGGTACATCTCGGCCAAGATCTTGGTGTTTTTGATGACTCTGAATCATATCCTACACCATTTTCATTGGGAACACTACCTCAGTCAACTATACCACCCTTTGGGTCTCCAGGCTCTTTGCCGCTTACTCACCTAGGCGACTCTTTCGGTCTCTCGGCATCAAACCCCTGGACTAACAACACGTTTATACAGCCACAACAACTCCTAAAATTCCAAGTTGAGGCACCAATAACGGACTATGCAACCACAAGATCAATAGAGGAAGTTTTGGATGACAGTCCTGAGTCAAGCCACTCAAGCGATGATGACAACGCCCTCAACAACGTCCTCACCGGCGTAGAAAATCTAACCATCACGCAAAAGCGTGCCCTCCTCCGTCGTCTGCAACAAGACACAAATCGCTCAAAGTCGCCCTCCTCCTCACAGCAATCAACCCCAGGACAGCTAGAAGCCATACGCTTTGCAACAGCGCTGTACAAGACCGCACATAGCAGGCCTTCGCTTCTACCGACACAGTATACCACGGAAGCAGGTATCTTTGGGGCCATATTTGCTAATTGTTATGCCCTTGGTATGAACGGCGTGGACGAGATTCTCTACGACGAGGGCTGTAGTGTCTTCTCTGTTACGCCAGATGAGGGCCACCACCCTTCACAGCTGTCACTTGTAAAGTCGAGGTTTCGAAGTCTATCGTCTGATCTCCAACCGATCGATGCGCAGTTGACTTTTGGGCATCATCCCTACGTCGTACGTTTCGCCCTCAGTAACTGCATGCCTTTCAACACTAACACAGCTAGGATGTCATGCCGTTCAAAAGCTTCCGCGAGAATCTCATGGCAGCTCTTATGCATGACCCACCTCTCATCGACGAGGGCATCCTTTGTCACGACATCCTCGCCGGTGGCTTCACCTGCTGGGGTTCAGGCCGGAATCCACACGGCATGGGCGCGGGCGTGCCCTGGGATGTGCGTAGCTGGGAGCCCAGTACCTGGTTCTTGATCAAGTATCATCAGCTCGCTGGCGGATGGGATGGCGAGATGTGGAGGAGCGCAAGGTGGTGGCATAGTGCCCGAGGGGAGAGAATACAAACAACGCAGGAGATACAAGTTGTCGAAAGAACGTCTGAAAGGGCGGCAAGGCGGTAGATATGCACGGGTACCTCGAGGTATGTTATGTTTATGTAGCTCCGAGGTGACATAAGAAATGGCCAGTCTCTATATTTTCCCCGAAAGTGGTATGTAATAAATAACTTATACTAAAATAAAATAACTTTTATAAGTTATTATCATATTTAATCATACTTTAATATCTAATTATAGTTTTATAAATATTTTCCTAGGTATTTATTAAAGTATATATAATTTATGAGGTCAAGAGTAAAGCGGCCATTTCTTCTGTCACCTCCCAAGCGTAGGTACACCACTATCTCAACATTATAAACAGTCTATTCAAGGTGCCATGTCACGTCGTATTACAAGAGAGTGCTATGTAAGGCTAGGTGAGCCAAGAATGAGCGTTACAAAACAAGAGTAAGGGTATGGTATCACTAAGAATGCCTAGCCAAACAAACGCCCGGCATCGAAACATGACTGCCGGCCGAGGCCCAGTCTTGGAAGCAAACATGAAAAGAAGACACGCATGGGGCGATTTTCATCACGCCCGTCTACAATGAAAAGGCCGTGCTAATGCTCGCTTCTCCGTCTTTTCCTCTAAGCCATGCAATATGAAAGCAAATGTACTGGTTCAGCCTTTAAAAGGCATCCTCAAAAGGGCAGTCGACGCTATCGTGACCATCACGCTCGCAGAGAGCGCACCACTTCTCGGGGTCCATGATGCCGCTCTCCTTGCCGGCAACGGGACCTGACTCCATGGGGTTGGGCAGGATCTTGACTGCAGGGGAGGGAGGTCCCATGTTGTTGAGTCTAAAGGGTGCAAGGGGTGCAGGGGCGTCGTCTCCTGTTGGAGTGTGAGGGTTCTCCTTCTTGATTGTCTTGGGCTCGCCGTTGGCCTTAGCACCGTCAGGGCCAAACATATTGGTGCAAGTCAGAATGTCGTGGCCGTTAGTCTCGCAAATCTCACACCAGAGTGTACTAGTCTCGGTGGCATTGGAGTAGTCATCACTCTCGGGCATTGTGTCGAGGGTGCTGACTCGCTTGTGCGTAGCTGTGCTAGATCGCTTGAGCGTCTCTGTAGGTCGGTTCTCCATCGCCTGTGTCATGACAACGGTGTCTCGAGAGTCTCTAAAAGATGATCTGTTGGCTGCTCCTCCATTCTGACGAACCGATTCAAGCTCCTTCTCGAGTTCTTCCTCGCGGCTGTTCTTCTTGTCGAGGATAGACTGCAACTCAGCTACTTGCCGCTCGAGGTTATCGCGCGCAATCTTGTTCGCCACAGCGTCTTCAGCGATCAGTGAGCCAGGTCTTGGTGCTGGCGGTTTGGGCTCCCCAGGGATAGAGTCTCGGCTGAGGGAATGGATGATAGCCTTGAGACCTCTAATCTCATCATCCTTCTGCTCAAGTTCCTTGGAAGATACTGCGTTGTCCCCATTTGCAACGGGAGATGATGCCTTTTCACGTTCGCGACGCAGTTCCGTCCTTGTTCGTTCGACCTCTCCCCGAAGAAACTCAACCTCGCCTCGAGCCTCTGCTTCGCCACGGCGAGCATCCTCCAAACCTTCCTCTAGCTCTTGGACCAGCTCCTCCAGTTGCTTAAGTTGGGCTGCTACTGAGTGGACGTCAAGGTTCCGTGACTCGAGCTCTCGAACGTCGCTCATCAACTCCTCTATCCGCTTCTCGTACACACGCTCTGTCTCGGTACTGGCCAGCTCGAGAGTGTCGATAGTACTTCGGAAGTCTGCCCGGTGAGCGTCAAACTCTGCTGTGAGCATGGCGATCTTGTCGTTCTTCTCCCGCAACAGCTGACGAAGTTGTGCTGTATCCTTGTTATCCCAGCTGTTTCGCTGCGCCTCTGGCATGTCTGCTTGCTCCATGAGGCCCTGCAGTTCCACCAAGCTGCTCTCCATATCAGCCAGCGTAGAGGACTGCTCCCTCAGTTGTCGATCACGGTCTTCGATCTGAGCTTTTAGGCGTTCAATCTCCTCCTCGTCGATGTTGTTGATACGAGACGCAGGTCGAACCTTCATGGCGAATGATGAAATGGACCCGGAGCTGCCATTGGTAGCGGTACGCTGGATTCCTACAGGAGCGACATCTTCGTCATGTCCTGATATTGAGTCCAACGCCGAGGCACTACGAGGTGCAAAACTTGGTTTGCGGTCCATCTTCGGGGGCCTTTTGCTTGGGTCGCCTGATGTGCCACGAACGCTCTGAGCAAAGCGCGGTTGCGTTGGACTTCCATACCTCGACGGAGTCTTGCCAGGTGTGGTCAAGGATGGTCGAGGTCCGGGTGTCATTGCTGAGCGGCGGACGGGAGATTCAGATCGAGGAATAGAAGTCCTACTAACTGCCCGCTTCTGCTGGGGGCTAGGAGCCCGTGCACCAGGCCCAACGGAAGCACTGAACTTGGGAAGACCAGGAGTCGGAGGAGTGTAGTTAAGTGAGTTTTGGTTTCCAGCTCTGAGGCCACCGTAAGTGCTTGCACTCGGTGTTAGGGGAAATGCTGGAATTGAATCGCGGCGGGGAAGGACCTTGGAAGCAGGCACGAAGATTCCGGCACCAGGGATCGTGGTGTTGAAGTATGATATACTATCATTTGTTAGTCGCAAGTTGTATAAGCCATGACGAAGAGTCATGTCGATGTTCTTACCCATCAACATCGCCATCGTTTTTGCCTCGGTTAGCAAAGTCCGAGTCGAGTTCGACGCCAGCAAATACACCCTTTTTACCTTGAACAGGACCAATAAATCGAACAACGCCATGCATTCCACCGGGAACATCAACAACGTCGCCAAGACTGGCATTAACAGCCTGTGATCGGCCCGGCGTCGTTGGGGGAGCCATATTCGGACTTGAGTCGCTCAGGACAGAATCAACGGCGTAGCTCTCAGAGTCATCGGGTATGCTGGCGAGGGAGCCCTGGGTGAGCTGGGCAAGGGAAGCTTTGCGCGGTAGAGGCGGCGGCGCGGCGCGGGAGTGAGAAGCGTAGGCGGACTTGAGATTCGGGGTCGATATGGCGCTGTGTGATCTTCGCAGTGCACGGGACGATGCCCTGGGGCGCAGCTTTGGTGTGTTTGACCTGCTGGGAAAAGTAGATGCGGTTGTTGAAGTAGCAGAAGGCATCTTGGGAGACGGCGAGGCCCAGCTAGGGGCCCTTATTTCGCTGAGTCTGAGTGGGCGTGTCTCATTTGTTTACACCCCACGCCGCATATGGCAAAAAGGGGGGCAACCTTTGTCTTGGGGGGGCAACGAGCTTGGACTTTAGGTTGGCGTTGGGCATCTGTTGCTAACAATTTTTTTTAGTTCCCGTCAGGTCCCAGGCCCCGCAGGTCGTTTTAGCGGTTGTGTAACTGTTATTTTTAGCGGTACCTGGCCAGTTCGGGCACCTGATTAGAGGCAGAAAGCGAGGTACCGAGGTGTGATGAATAAAGAACTCGGGTAATAATATTATACTGTTCCCCTGAGTAGAAGAAGGAAGAGTCCGTCCTTCGCAATTAATGAGGCTAGGTAACCGGAGAAATTGTTAGACGGAAGAAATAGGACTGATGTTGGCTGTGTCGCAGAGGGCAACTGGAAATGGGGAAATGGTGGAGTTGAAGAGATGAGAGGGGCAAGAGAATGTGCCTCTGAGAGAACAAAGAGGATGAGGGAGGGCTTTAGTAGTGCGTGTGTGTATGTATCCGTGTGTTTATAGTAAATAATCGATGTGATATGCAGGGTTGGAAGAAGTGATTGTTGTTGCAGCTGCTGCTATTGATAAAGAGAGGATCCAATAGTTGGAATTAATGATGCAGCTACTGCAGCAACTTGGGCGAGGCAGGGCACTATTATCTTCAGAGGATGAAAGAAAACGAAATGTGATAGACAATGAATCTTTAGAAGACTTTAGAAGAGGGCAACCAGCAGCCTTTTTTTTTTTTTTTTTGTTATTCCTCGCTGTTTTCTGTCCGTCACCCAGTAACTAAAAGTTAAAGCCGTCACTTTTCTTGTTACTCCGTCAGGTTCAGGTTTGGTTTGTTGTCACCGCCTCGCATGAGGGGCTTAGCCAGGGAAGATGCAAGCAAGATGCAGGGGATAATAGGAGAATATCATGGAAGAGAAACCCGGGGAAGTGTGAGAAGTAACAAGGGTTACAGTGTATCAACCTGAGAATGGCAATGTTGCAATGGATGTGATGGCCTAGGGTATGGATGCAGTGAATGAACAAAGACAAAGAAGAAGAACGGATAGTCGCAGAGAGAGACGTTAACAAAAGAATGATTCAACATACAGTACTCTGTGATACTCTAAAAAAAAAAAAAGTAAATGCAAATGCAAATGCAAAAGGCTCTTCATTCCTTTACCCAGCTTCAACCACTATCATGAGTTGGGAAACCCTCTCTTTTATCGCAGGTACTGCATAGTTGTCTAAACGAAACCTTCGTCATGTCATGATGCGCATCATCTTTTGTTTACCTACAAAACCCCTCTCTCTGTCACCATAGCATCGTCCCGCTCGCCCGCATTCGCGCTGCATCAAACGTGGCCTTACACTCACGGGCACGCCAATGACAGTTCAACCCATCTGCAGTATCCGCAATGATAGACGCCATCCGCTATCTTCACAACCGCTCACAGTGTCTCATTCGTTCCCGCATGCAGCACCCTAGACCGCTACCCTAGTCTAAACCACGGACCGTCCGCGCGGGGTTTACTATGATACAGACAGCGACCTCGGGTTGTCATGGACGATTGGGTTGATCTCAGCGTAATAGCCGCCGGGTATGGACCTCATGAGGGGCCCTACAGCTTGTCGTTGGTCATCATATAATTGGGTCTATTTCTTGACTTTGTTCCCCTCGTCTATCCATGGACAGGATAGGCTCAGGTATTCATCATGGCTTGCCGTCTTAACCGCCTTCATTTCTCGTCATGAGTCTAGGAACCTTAAATGCTAAAGCCAGTAAATATGATGCTCAAGGCTTGAACTATATTCCTATACATCGTATCCTATCCAGTATGCGATTCCAGCTATCATATCATGCCCAAGCACCTGACATCTACTAAATCCACTTCCCCTCATATTGGCATGAGCCAAGTCTCACAATGCATGCCGGACAACACATCGCATACACCTTAATGAACATGGATTTCCTATAGCAAGTTCAACTAATTAACAGGAAAACCGCAGATGCGAATCGCGACGACAAGGCGGATATAATCTCAACACCAGTAATGACATGCAAGCTTCCCCGGAGAGCACAGAACCCTTCCTCTTCCTACTCAACCCAATGACCTAATAATAATTAATAGAATATGATGCGTCAATGAATACAGGTTTCCTTCTCTTTCTCTTTCCTCCTATCCACTTGTCCGTATGAATCTGGAAAATCGGCCCTACTGGCTTCCGTTCACGGGGATGTTGTCCAGAGGACTAGAGATGCCAGGCTGCTTGGTTCGGAGCGTAAGAGGGAAAGGGTACTCGTCGGGGTCTTCCTCCTCACTACCAATGTCGTTAGTCAGATCCTCAAACCCATAGTGATAGTCAGTCATGCACTTACGGTAGCTTCCAGGCAACATAGTCCTCGGTGCTCAAGCCCTCACGACCTTCTTGCAGGCTAGCAAAGTCGCCAGGGGTCATCATACCGGTTCGATCTCTAGGCGAGCCAGGAACAGAGAATGGTCGCGAAATCTTCTGCTCGACGCCAGGGATAAAGTCCTCCTCCTCATCGTCACCGCTGAAAGATGTAGGATAGGCACGACGTAGAGCCAGCTGACGAGCCTTGACGTACTCCATACCCATTCTCTTCCAGTCAAGCAGATCGCTAAGGCGCTCGGTTCTGTTTCGCTGGTTGATGCGCTGACGGCGGCTCTTTCCGCAAAAGTCGTACATGAACGAGGTGAGCTGGTTGACTGAGTCGTCAACGCCCTTGGTTCGGCGGTCTACAATGTAGATACCGTAGTCGCTCGAGTTCTCAATGAGCTCCTCCATGTAGCATCCGAAACCGGAGAGGTTGGTGGTGATGCTGGGTACACCCATGACGGTACACTCGGCGGGAGTGTAGCCCCAAGGCTCGTAGTACGAAGAGAAAACGCCGAGATGGCAACCACGGACAAAGTCGTCGTAGTCGAGGGGAAGAACAGGGTTTGCAGAGTTGAGGAACTCGGGGTGGAAGACAACCTTGACTCGGTCGGAGGGATGGTTGAAGAGCTGCACGCGACGGATCTGGTTCAGCACAGGGTCCTCGTGATCGTTGACCATGTTATGGGTAACAATCGGGGGAAGTCCATGACGCTTCATGGCAAAGAGACGGCGGCGAAGCAAGACTCGGTCCTGGGCAGAAATGAGCTCCTTCTCATCGGGCATAGGGTCACCCTCGTGCCACTTGAGGGAGCGCTCAAAGATGCGACGGCCAATGCTCTGCTCAATGACGTGTGTGGTGTCCCGCAGGGACTTGATGACCGCCTGGCCCTTGAGCGCCTCAACAGTGAGCGAGGTGGTCTGGGCAGGCATGATGATGAAAGCCACAACTGTCATCTTGCTGCCGGAGGCCTTGAGACGATGGTTCAATCGAGCTAGGGACTCAATGAACATGTCAACGCCCTTATTCCGGAACTCGTAACGACCGGCCGTGAAAAGATACAGGGTGTTATCAGGATCGAAGTCGTAGTGACCGTAGAAATGTCCTCGGACAAAGTCGTGAATCTTTTCCTTAGCCTGTTGGTGCAAGTTTTGGAACTCGTGAACAGCAGAGAACTTTGTAACGTTGAGGCCGTTGGGCAGAACGCCATCGGGCTTTCGCTTCAACAGATGTTCGGACTCAAACGCTGTGATGTGAGAAACAGTGGTGAAGACATCACAAGCATGCGCGGCAGCTCGCTCGATACAATATCGGTGGTAGATACCACGCTTGCCAGCTTCAGCGTCGACGTCGAACCATTGCAGGTTGTTGTAAAAGTCCACGGAGCCGGCGCAAAGGTATCGGCCGAGAAGAGTGGCGTGTGTGGTGAAGATCGTCGTAACATCGATGCGGCGCTTCTTGCAGAGGGGTAGAGCGACGCCAGCAAGCCACTCGTGGAAGTGGGCAATAACAGCCTTCTTCTTCTCGTGGCAGACAAACTATATAGTATTAAGGTTAGCAGATCTGATACGTAATGGGAAGGGTATGGGAAATTACCTCTCCCAGGAACCAGGCAACCAGGTAGCCGAAAACGATGGCTTCGTTGGTCTCATCGTCGCCGGGTGGTGAAGGAATGCTAGCGGTTTCCCACAAATCGGACTTCCACTCATCCATACGACCGTAGGCAGTCTTGGTGTCAATAAGAATAACTCTAGGGGCACCCTCAATCAACCAGCGACCGTAAACGACATGAATTCCTCGTTCTCTCATGGAATTCAGGGTGAGAACAATCTCTGGGTTGGTGGGCTCCATCTCTTCCACTTCGACGGCAGCCTGTTGTGGTCAGTTAATTACCCGCAAGTCACGACAAGATTGAGGCAATATAAGCGTACCGATTGATGGTTGAGAGGGCCGATGAGAGTATAGCGATCGCCATATTCAGCTGTTGTAACAGGAGCTTTGGACTTAATGACAGAGTAGATACCACCAACTGCATTGCGAATCAGGTTAACATTGGCATGTGGGAAAGCGAGGACAATTGCTATCGCCAATGGACTGACCTCGATGGGCTACTTCAGTAGCAATCTCAAAGAGAAGGTGGTTCTTGATGTCGCGAGTCTGCTCGCCTTCGGAACTCATCTTGATCTAAATGCTCTGAGAAGATGAGGAGAGGAAGTTTCTGAGGGGAAGTTTAAGCGGACGCGATGATCTGATGTAGGCCGACCAGGGGTGCTCGCGCGTAGAAGCAGCGGAGCTAGTGTAGAGGCCTCTCAGGTGAGCAGCAGCAAGAGAGCACAAGGGCGAAGGCAAACAGCTATGAAAGGTAAGGAAGAAGCTGTAACGATGGTCTGCGAAGCCAATTGAAAGTTTTTCTCGGGAGTAGCGAAGCGTGGCTGGGGGTGATTGGGAGGTGCGAAGCGGAGGGATTGAATCGAGATGGTGTGGTCTTGATGTTGCGTCACTGTGCCGCTGCTGAGATTGAACCTAACCTAAGGGATAGATCTGCGGGCGATATGTGAGTGTAAGCAGGGTTTGCACAGGGAGTGAGAGGGATCCATTCGCAGATGGATACAGTGTCCCGTGGGGAGCGGAGTAGAGGGCTACTAACAGGACGGAGTGTTAGGACGATATGGTTGGGGGCTTTGGTGTTTTTGAGGTGTTACACCAGCTGAGGAGGAAGAGACGGAGAAGAAGAGCAAATAGACAAAGACGTGAAAGCGGGTGAGAAGCTCAAGAAATGGAAGCAAAGAGGCTAATGTTTAAGAAAGAAAAAAAAAATGAAAAAGGACCGTTGAGTTGAGGAAGATGGTGTATGTAAGTACTGGCAGGTACCTCGAGGCCGCTACAACACCTATCGACCGTGATGATCTCCGCTGAGGTACAGCTCCAGGCCGTACTATGGCGCGCTAGCGACCTAAGCTTGGGTGGGGCTGGGGGCATATCAGGGCTCCAAGCTCCTCCTAGCAACGGCGCCTAAACAAGCCAAACCAGAGACTCGTAAAACCAACCCAAACAGCCTAAGGAATTGAGTGAGCCGTTCGCTTGGCTTTTGAGGACCAGGGCCAGGACTAGGACTGGGACTGGGGGGCGTTGGAAGACAACCTGGATAGCTGGGTTCATGCTTGAAGCCGTCTGTTGAACACAAGCTTCAACGCTCGATCAAAAGCTCCGGATATAGTGGAGATCAGGTAGTATAGTATTGAACTCATGGACTTGTTCAAATCTGTTGAACCTGTTGAAGACGACAGCTACTCTACTCTCTCTGCTCCATTTTCTCTGTCCGAGAAATTTAAAACTCGATCAAAATTAACGCACAGGAAATGTGACCTTGCAATACGCCACGAGCTCAAGACCGAAAAAAAATAGCTCCCCCAAGTTAAGACGCCACTCCGGCCAAAGAGCCGAGGCCAGCCCACGGTCGAATGTTTCACTACCATTTCCAGGCCTAGATGCTACGCCATTATGAGGTTTTACTCTCTTTGTTGAGGAGCTTGGGCTCTTTTCTCTTTTCCCCTGCACTAATGCCTCGACGTTTTCCCTCAACGGCATGCCCAAATCCTTTCCATTCTTGAACGAACGAAAAAAATCTATCTGCACACCACTTGAACCAGTAGTAAGCTACGATAATAATTACATACATAATACGACATAGAATTTTACCCTAAGATTGGACCTGCATTCATGTTTGGTTAGACGCAGGTCTGGCACATCTTGGGGATATCGGGATGAGGTCATGGAATGCGGGGAAATTACCAGCGATCGACACTTTTTTGTTCTCTCCAGGCTCACTTTCGACTCCATTTTCTATGCAGTCCCTGCTCATCTTGGCTAAAAAGGACATCTTGTTGACATTCATGCTTACAATATCTCTCGTATGATTGTACCTTGTCAATCTTGCTACTGTAACCTGTTTGCTAGAGTCAATGGCCCACAATGGCAAATTTCCATCTTGATTTCACAGACAGAAAGTCCGTGCTTGCTTCTCCGAATCTGATGAATGAAAGAACTCATCTTAACTCCAACTCGGCCCGTGCTCTTACATATGTATGGGCAAGCAAAGTGATATCGGCGGCTGTGTCATCATGGACTAGATGCGTCCGGTGTGGATTCCACCGAGACCCCGATCCGTAATATTCATGTCTGATGAGCTTCCGTGTTATATTTGCGAAATCTGAATAGTCCAAGCTCTGAGCACTTCGAGATGATGACCCACGACTCTGGAATCGCCAAGATAGTATTTACCGGGACTGCTCCGCCAACCTACCTTGTCCAAGATCAGATTGAGACATTTGGGGTGCAAACAGTATTCAAATGTCATAGTAACCGAATAAAGGATCGCAATATTTACCTAGCAACGGCTTTCGGGTTAAGAACTTGTCTCGAGGCGCAAGGACAATGTCACCAATGGCTGGCAACCAACACACCTTGGGTATCACTACACAAAGGAGGTAAACAAGGAACAATTTCATCTCCCTGGATATAAGGAGAATAATACTATAACAAATGCTTTCGGAAGCTATTTCAGGAATGATCATGTCTAGGTAATCAGAATGAATGCCCCGATTTAACTCCACCCTACAGACCGTTGCGCGTAATGCTGACGGACACTATTAACAAAGATTGTAACCTTCTCCAATGTTAGTAAAAAGGGTGACTGTTAACACTTTCGAGCATATGAGTTTGTTGGGTCACTTTAAACTCTCTTCATGCTCAGGGTCTGAGAAGAGACCGTGTCGACACCGCCTTACCTAATGTCTTCATTAACAAAACTGCTGACCTAGGCCATCTTTACACTCGGATTAACAGAGACTTGTTCAGTTATAGAGTATCGGAATAATGCCATCAACTATGATACAATTCACTGACAATTTGGGGTAATATATGTAGAAATGCCTATCTGATAGAGCTGTCATCGTTCCGGATTTTTCATCACTGTAAGCCGAGTCTCGTGGCATGAATGGCCTTGCGTTATAGTTCAAGGTTTTCAGTTGCACCCCCAATTAGATTTCATATCATTGACACGTTCGGACTCTTCTGTGAGTTAGACGATTTCAGTGTCATAAAAGAAAGCATCTTTTATCTGATTCGTTAGTTCAATCTATAGATTCAGCCTTGCCGACCGGCAGGTCTCATTGGGCCCTCGAAATGGAAACTCCCCGCAGTGGAGATCAACCAAATGCAAGGCTGTGAAATTTTCCAAATTTTTCTACATCCAACTAAGATCTTTGCGCATCGCTTGACTGAAGCATACTTCCCATCCTAAAAATATTCGAGATACCCGAAGCCCAATCGGCTTCAACATTAGCAGAGATTCATACGCTCTGCTTCATATCTACTTTCATAACTTCTACTGGGTCTTAGTTAAGCTTAACACCTACGCAACGATGGGGGACGCCGCACAGGTGAAGGTCGTCTTCACCACCACAGAGCAAGATCTGGTACTCCCAGAGTCAAAGCGACAATTGCTTGTACCTGCAGGTCAGTCGACAATTACCTCCGAAACAAGATCTCGTTATATAATTTTATGCTAACAATACTCCAGACATCAAGCGTTATGGCCTCTCTCGCATCCTAAACTCCGAGTCTATGCTCGACACATCCTCCCCAGTTCCCCTCGACTTCCTCGCCAACGGCACATTTCTCCGCACCTCCATTGAAGAATACCTCGCGACGAATGGTCTCTCTTCTGAATCTACCCTGACCCTGCAGTACGTCCGAAGTCTGCTACCCCCAGTCTACGAGGCGAGCTTTGAGCATGATGACTGGGTCGGCGGCGTGGATGTCTTGTCGGCTACTTCACGGGCAGGCATTCTCGCCGGCGACGCAAATATTTCCGAGCGAGTTGCGAGTGCTTCTTACGATGGCTTGGTAAGGATTTGGAACCCCTCGGGAGATGCCATCGCAGTGTCTCCTGCTGGTCGAGCTGGAGGCCACACCCAGCGTGTGAACGCCGTCAAGTGGATCTCGCAAAAGCAGCTCGCCTCGGCCGGTCTGGATCGCAAGGTCATCATCTGGGACTACAGTGAATCCGATGATGGCTTCGCTGGCACCCTCAAACCCAGTATGGAGCTCTGGGGTCACGAGAAGGACATCAACAGCCTCGACGTCAATGGCGCCACCAAGCGCATTCTCACAGCCTCTTCCGACGGCAAGGTCGGCCTTTGGACATCTTCAAAACGCACAGCTCCCCAGGCCGACCCCGAGAGTCTACCATCTGCGCACAGCACCAAGCGCGCCAAGCTCGCGAGCGCTGCCAACACCGCCCAGCGTGGTCCTCTCGCCTTGATCCCCGTCCATGATGAACCCGTCACTGCTGCTGTCTTCCATCCCAACGACGCAACGGTCGCTTACTCGGCGTCAAAAGACCACACTGTTCGTACTATTGACTTGACGACTCAGCGCGAGGTTAGCCGACTCACCACAATGCACCCTCTTCTGTGCGCGACGGCCCTTCCGGGCTCATCACTAGTCGCTGCTGGCTCATCGGCCCGACACATCACTCTGCTCGATCCGCGTGAGTCGACAACCACTACTTCGGCCATGACTCTGCGTGGCCATGTCAATATGGTTGTATCCCTGGCGGCTTCGCCCGAGAACGACTACTCCCTAGTTTCCGGCTCCCACGACAGCACATGTCGTGTGTGGGATCTGCGAAGCGTGCGGATGGGTACCTCAGAGGAAGGCGGCGGCAGCGTCAGTGAACCTGTGTATACCATTGGCCGAGAGTGGCTCAAGGGCAAGAAACTTCCTCCCGCCGGTGATGGGGCCAAGGTGCTAAGCGTAGCCTGGGACAAGACGTGGGGTATCGTGAGTGGTGGTGAAGATAAAAAGGTTCAGATCAACCGGGGCCGGAACCTGTTTGCATCAGAATCATAGCGTAATGAGATAGGGATTGAAAAGCGAATATATTCTATACCGGTCAAGCATCAAGGGCGTCTTCCTTTATTACCTTCTTACTGCCATTTAAGGCAATCATTCAAGTGGACGAACCCACTGGTAGTATACCAAGTTCGACAATATCCGGACCCAAGGATATGAGGGCTAAGACAGGTAAACACAAACAAAGATTATAAAACAATATAGAATCAGGCTAGATTATTCGAATTTTCTATGTCATGTATGATTTTATCATTTTTCCTTTATTTGGCTCATAACAATATATTTATAAATCCCTAGTCGTGTCAACTGAGAACTGATCGTTCGCCATGGGGTGCCTTGCCACGTGGTATACTTACTACAAAATATGGTAGATTCATAGTAAAATTTACCTACCTTAATTTGATTGTTATTATGTATGGATAATATAACTAAAGATATAGTACTTATAAGTCTAAGATTGTATCTAGGTTTATAAGTTATCTGTTTCTTTATATAGATATAACCTAATAGACTCTCATCTAGCTGGTGTGGTGTGGCGTCTTTTTCCCGAACCACGTGCTTGCATGATATTCACAACAATCTAATGTCAGATATGTCAGCTTGTAGCCAATTCATCACAAACAGTTCACTACCATGTTCAGACTCAAGGCTCGTAGCATATTCGCTATAACTCTTCTTCAGATTCTTGACTCTCCTCTGCCAATGCTCTGTACCTTGGTCCCGTTAATGCACTAGGTGCAAGGTGGACCAACACCTCAGTTCTAAGTCTCGGCTTGGAGTATGGCAAATTCTCATATTTGATGGCATCAAGGATGTAGGAGACCACAGTATTGGTCTTTAAAGGTGGATTGCGTAGGATGGTTGCAATAGCCTCTGGTGTAAGATTTTGATTGTCGTACCAGATGAAGTAGGCGAGTAAGTTGGACGGTAGTGCTTTTGGAGGCCGCTGAAGCTTGTTCCGGTATTCCTGACGACGAGCTTCAGCAGCGATAATGCGCGCATCCTTTGTGTCTTGAGCTGACTTTTCTGAGGCTGTCACGGCGGGCTGTGCAGGCTTGACTCCCAACTCATTTGTTTGGGCTTCCACCTCAGCATCCAGCTCAGATATTTCTTCAGATTCAGCAGGGTCTGAAGGGTTCTCGCTCTCATCAACGTCATCAGCCGTTAAGAATTGGATTGGTAGGTTCTTCTCGGCGAACTCTGGCCGCGGAGGAGACGGCTCGAGTTTCTTGCGTTCTTGTTCCAGAATGTAGTAAAGTTGCAGACAAGCGTATGCATCCGAGGCCGAATCTATGAGCAACAGTTAGGTATGATAAAGCGGCTGTTTTAGGCTTGACTTACATGAAATTTGGCGCTCTGTTAGGGGTATTGTCCAGTTACTCGACCGTACGTCGTCTCCTTTAAACAAGGGAAGACCCAGCAACTCCTCCGTCTGTAAAGCTAGCGATACTAGGACCTTGTTAATTTTGTTCAGCTCCCCAGCCTTTGAGTACTTGACGAGCTTATAGAGATGGGACAGCTCGAAGACGCCCTTGCTTTCTATTCCAAGGTTCTTCCTCAGTCGGGTGCAGTCACCCTTGATTGCCACACCAACCTTGGTGACACTTTCGTCTTCCATGATCTTTTTGAATGTAGGAGCGACAAGGTCGTCCCTGGGGAAAAGAGCAACATGAAACAATGCCACACGACTAGGGCTAGCCATCTGGATGAGCGAGACGTTTTTTCGAGGGTCGGACTCGCGATTGGCCCCAACCCACCACTCCAGGTCAAAACCAATGATTTTTTCGTTTGCAAAGTATTTTTGACAAACATGCTCCGTGGTCTTTTTGCTTGTACAGTAATGAACCTTGACCCTTTGCTGCTCGCCGTCGCCTGAGACTCGACGGTACATTGTGTAGGCCCAGAAAGACTCGGGGGAACCCTCCTTACACTTTCGAGCGGCTTCCCAAACACCGGTGTCGATGGTGTAATCCAAAGTGGTCAAAGGAGGAGCAGTATTTTCTGTGAGCTCAGCCTCCTGGTTTGAGGTATCGATTAGATTCCCATCAGCATCCGACGTAACTTGGGTTCCTTCAGAGATGGTTTCTGGGCGCAGTTTGGCAAGATCCTGCTGATCCCACCATTCTGTTGCAATGCGCGCAAACTCCTCATCGTCGCCAAAGTCCTCAACCTCACTTTTGGGTTCTTGCACGGCGTTGGAGCTGGAGCCAGACGTATGAACGAAGCGAGAAATGTCCAGGAAAGGATAGCAGGGCTGATGCTCTGCTTTTGGAGAGAATCTGATACCGAATGCGGGATTCCAAAGACGGTTCTTGAGTGTTTGTGGCATCGTAGAACTAAACTTTCTTCTTCATATGGCGAAAGGTAAGGAAAGTTTCTGTAGCAAAAAGATATATCTAACCTACCTAGTGTAGAGAAAGCGACGCGTTTTCTTGAAAGATCTTGATACACTGGTTGTAATGCCCGCTCTTTTCAAACAAATCGTCATTGGGGTATGGGACTTGTTAAGTGTAGCCAGCATCGAAGAGCCATTGTGGCAAAAGCCCATGACCCTGATGCACGCTATGTGGGATTTGTAGGCAGCCGCGTCGATAAAGCGATCATTGACTGAGAGTGTTGAGTGGGTGGCTTGGGTTGGTCGAATGCCGAATGCGGGACGAGGCGGAATGGTGGAGGAGTGGTTCCAGGCTGATTAGTCACCATCGCGAATTCACGTGGGAACGTGCTCTATATTCACGCCTCTTACCCTGGCACCGCTATGATCTATCCCACTTTGACGACGACTTTGACGACTTCAGCACTGCCGTAAGAAACGAGCTTGATCTTTTAGCCCTTGATCGGAGAATTGTCTGGAACAGAATAAGAGCAGTCTCGGATAAGCACAGATTTAGCCCACAAAACCTTTCGCTATCGGCAGATTCACACAATTCGTCACAATGGCATCTCAACTGCTACCCCTCGGTGAGTAACCTAACATAACGGCATTAGTAAATCTTATGATACGTGCGCTGACTTTTTGACTCAGAGCTCATCGACAAGTGTGTTGGCTCCAGAATCTGGGTTATTATGAAGGGCGACAAGGGTGAGGTGATTGTTCTTTGTTCACATACAGCTGTACTAATGAGTTGGCAGAATTCAGTGGAACTCTCCTCGGCTTCGATGACTACGTCAGTGAGTAGCTGTCATTCCTTCTTATATTTTAAATGCTAATCACACCGGTAGACATGGTTCTAGAAGACGTGACTGAGTTGTACGACCTATCTCTCCCTAAATGCAAGGCTTTTAGCGTCAGCTAACTCAACAGTGATTACTCGGGCAACCATACCAAGCTTCCCAAGATTCTTTTGAATGGCAACAACATCTGCATGGTACGCTAATCACATCTTATGCTTGACTATCTTGCTAATCATTGTTTCACAGTTAATTCCCGGCGGTGAAGGACCAGAGGGAGCAGCTTGAGACTAACCAAGAAATGCAAACAAATGTCGCAAAATTTACTGGATTAAGTCTCATTGCGAGTGCAAAGACCCATGTGTGCGATCACACCAAAGCTCGCACCATGTCTCTTAAACACTGATGTCATAGCATGCACATCATAAGGAAACCAAAACCGCAGCGCGCGGCCATAAGAGATAGAGTCTTAATCTTGACCTCATTCCAGTTATATCTGGCTAAAAAATAGTAATCTGCAGCCCCCAAACGCCGACCGTCCATGATGCCTGTCCGTTTTGAATGATCCTTTACATGATCGAGATGATGAGAGGCGGAACCTAGTGGCCGTTCTGCATGTTGCCCTGGTCACCAGTGTTGGTGATACGTCTCAGCTCCCACTCGCGAGTGAACTCCTGGTGCAGCATTTCGAGTTGGTTGATGAGTTTTTCACAGACCGAAGTGAACACGTCGCGGGGCGTAATGGTCCCGTCTGTCTGTACACGAATGAACAGCTCGGGGACGTTGGGGTGGGCAACTATACGTAGAGTTAGCAATGCGCTAGCCTAGCATGATATAAGCTACTTGCTCTTGTATCCAGCCATATAGACGTTGGGGTGCATCTTGAGGTGCTCAGAAAGAAGGTTGCCGAGGGTATGGTCTTCCTTCATAAGAATGAAGTCAGAGGTATTGGACATTCCTATGATATAGTATTGAGTATAGGATGCACTTGAGAGTTGTCAGAAGAACTCTTACCAGAAAAGACCTTCTCCTCAATCTTCTTCTCGCCCTCTCCGAGCAGGAAGAGCTCGAAACTGCGGAGTGTGTTAGCTTGTGTACGAGCCAAGTAGTTGAGCAGTAACGTAACGGGTCGTCTTGAAGATTGAAGTGCTTGGGATTACCGCCAGCCATAGTGACGGTATTCTGGTGGAAAGGTAGTTGGGTGTGGGGTGGGATTTGAAGGCTTGACGATGTGATGATTTTGAATGAAGAGTGGTTGGGTGAAAGATAGGGGATATTGCATGTATCGCTTTGGCAGGCACTTGCTGCCACTGTCAAGGCAGACAACACAAACCGACGATACCTAGGTAGTGATAAAGAAGCAGCATAAAGGAACGAATAAATCAGTGTTAGTGGTTGGTAGGCTTTTTAATAGTTCACCTCTAGCAACCAAAGCTATTGAATAGTTTGGTGATAAAGGCAACTGGTCTCGTGCTTTGTAAGTCAGGGGACTGGAAGTAGGTGAATACCAAACCGGTCAAGCCAATGCCGACGACTTGTCAGACAGTAACAGCTCTGATGTGTAATAGCATACAATAACGTCAAGCATTAAGTAAAATCAACCTGGCACTGGGCTTTTGGCAAGACTGAATGAAGCCCACCAAATAGCGATAAGGAGAACAGGGGAAGCCATCCTAGCTGGTTGGGTTGTGCATGTTTCTAATGTCGAGCTCTCGAGAGCAGAAGGGACAGGAAAGCATACTATCTCAAGTATAAAGCCTATGATTATTAAGAAACGCAGACTTACCGATCAGGCGCGTTCATTTTCGGGTCTTGACTTGGATGTTAGACGACTGGCGTTTGGCGGTAAAGTGGCGATGGCTGCAAAAGTCCAAAGTCGAGGACACTTTGCGTTTGATATCGATCAAGTCCCTCAGAAAGCAGAAACTGCGATATAATTATATTCCCAAAGCAAGTTCTTCCAAAAAGTCCAGAAATAATGAGTTTGAATTTGAACAGTCGAAGCAAGTTGAGAATAAAGCAAGGTGAAATAGAATGGCAGCCTTCAGAGGCTCAAGCGTCTAGACGCGACAAAAGGCTAATGGTCGGCTAAATTTCCATAGCCACTTAGAGACTT
The DNA here is from genome assembly GCA_021655865.1 of Fusarium guadeloupense. Lineage (NCBI taxonomy): Eukaryota > Fungi > Ascomycota > Sordariomycetes > Hypocreales > Nectriaceae > Fusarium > Fusarium guadeloupense. The sequence goes on along the minus strand of JAJJWM010000246.1, from coordinate 4,953 downwards.
GCTTTGTTAGACTTCTGCTCAACTGCCTTGTAAGCGCATCACGTCGCTTTATGCTTTTATTTTTCTTACATCTAATGCTGCAGGCTCAACAATGAGAAACCTTGTCGATGCCGCGCATTCAGCCGTCTCTGTTTCGGCAAGCTAAGCGCCTGTCGCCGCACCTTGCAAGCCTGCTTCCAGCCTGCCGAGACCTGGAGTCTGCCCAAAATGAGCTGCGATGGTTAAAGAGTCATGTTGATGAAACACGGTCTCATCAAAAATCGCGTCATTTAGGAGACCTATGTCGAAAAAGAGGACGCGGCATGCCTCTGCAGTATGTCCTCGGCTCCCAGCCATTCGGCTCCCTCGACATCAAGTGTAAACCAGGTGTCTTGGTACCCAGGCCGGAAACCGAAGCATACACTTTCCATCTAGCAAATCTCGTCAAATCAAGGGAGCTACTAGGCGATCGGCTAAAGCAAGGCGGCCATAGGATTAACTTGATCGACTTTTGCACAGGAACTGGCTGTATTCCTCTTGGCTTCTACTCGTCGCTCCAACATTCAGTCGAGCACTTGAATGTAAAGGGAGTGGATATTTCACCAGTAGCCCTCCGACTTGCACAGGAGAATATTGTCCGGAATATCAAACTTCAAACTCTGGTTGAGCCGAGCCAACACAAGAGACTCGACATCACCAGAGCAGACGTCTTTAGCGATAGCGACATGCAGCAGCTCGCAGTTACTCCCTGGGATATCCTTGTATCTAACCCTCCATACATATCAGAAGATATCTGGCATCACGGCCGCGGGCAGCTTGGATATTCCGTTCGCAAATATGAGCCACGTCTTGCGTTAGTACCCAATTACAATCTCCCTCGTCCGAATGGATGCAACCCAGCAGATGTCTTTTACTCTCGGCTTTTAGACATTTCGAAACTTTTAAAGCCGAAGGTGGTTCTTTTGGAGATTGGCGACGAGAATCAGGCCCGTCGTGTATTACAGATGTATTTTTCTCATCCGATTTCCCGAGGCTCACATGCTGAAGTGTGGCGTGATTGGCCTGATGTAGAGGGAGTTGAGGATTCCAAGTTTGTCGTGGATATCGAGGAATCAGAGCATGAGAGACGGCGAGTTCCAGCAAGAGGTGATGGCTTAGTACGATCTATTTTAATCCGGAATTTGGATGAATAAATCAATATCGAGCTCAGACATTCCATGCAGTGGAAGTCAAGCAATGGTCATAGATTTCATGATACCCGCGTTAGACCTACCATGATGAGGTCACGACTTATTCAGCCTGTGAGTTGCCACCACAGCCAAGGACATTTAGTGGTGAGAGACTCAATCTGGGACAAACTAAAGACATTGAGAACAATGTCTTGATTCATATTATCTCCTCCCAAAGTCATAGTCCATCTTCAAATCGACTTGAGTAGGCATCAATTCGGTGACGTGACTTGACAGAAACCACTTTTGGCCCACGTCAGCCAATCGCCGGCTCTGCAAGACTCCGAGGAACAAAGTCACGTGATATCGCCCCAACTCTCGAGCTAGCAAGTCCCATAGACTCATCGCCGGAAGATTGCACTTGGTGGTGTCATCCAACATATTCAAACACATTGGTGCTGGAACCCCAAGTTCTCACCCTATACGAGCGTACCTAGGTTCGAAACATCACTCGACAGCCTCTTTGGCTTGAGTCGTGCTCCCCCATGAGATAGCACGGCGTTTCAAACTACCTACATCTATCAACGACCCCGGTAGTTCCGATTGCGCCAGCTCGTCTTGCCCATCATGTCAAGATTTTTAAGACAATCGAGCCAGCTCGCGCAGGCGACAAGACTCTCATCACAGTCTGCATTAAGGATATGTGCACGACCGTCGATTATCACCCGATCAATTCCTGCAAAGACATCGGCCGCATTCGCCATCCGAGCGAGAACATATTCCTCCCAACCCCCACCATCCGGTCAAGATCCCCGAACGAATCCCGAGAGAGGCACCAACCATGGAAGCAAGCCTTTGAATCAACAAAATGCGAAAGACGGCCCTGGAGGGGGCAAGTCCGAGCCACCGAAACCCCCACCTCTGCCTGAAGGCTGGATTCACCTGAACAAAGAGGAGATTGCTCAACTCAAGCATTTTACTAGCAAACTCCCAGAATCTCAAAGACCAGTGGCAGAGGATATTCTGGAGAAGCTCCAGCTCTCTGGTGCCCCTGCCGAAACCCGAGACCTTCTCGAGAAGCTGCGTCAGAATGGAAATCTTTCCATCTTCGATAAGGGAAGGTTGATGCGCTCTGTCTACATGGTCACCGAGCGGATAATGGAGCTGGAGGAACAACAGGATGACAAAGACGGGCAATTTTCATCGTTCCGCATGGACAAAGAATCCAAAAGCCAAGAGGGCAAGGATCAAAAGGACGGCGCCGACAAATCGAAGCAGAGGGGTGGCAAGCCACCTAAGAACGAGCGCAGCGGTTGGCTCGAGGCCGTTCAGACTGGTATTGCCATTGGTGTCACTGTCTGGATTGCCGAGCTTTTTGCCAGCCCCTTCTCTGAAAAGGAAATCACCTGGCAAGAGATGCGCAAGGCCTTCCTTGACAAGGGACTGGTCCAGAAACTGGTAGTCATCAATGGCTCTCAGGTTCGCGTCGAGCTTCACCCGTCCGCAACTGGAACTACTGGCGAGGGCGGACAGCCCGCAAGAAAGACGTACGTTTTCTCCATTGGATCTGTCGAGTCCTTCGAGCGAAAGTTGGAGGAGGCGCAAGACCAGCTTGGTATTCCACCTTCCGAGAGAATACCTGTGAGCTACGAGGCTGGCGGTGGTACCTTGGGTAACCTCCTCCTTGCTTTCGGTCCTACTCTGCTATTTATTGGTCTGATTCTGTGGACTCAACGGTCAATGGGAGGACGAGGCGGTGCTGGTGGAGGCATGTTCAACTTTGGCAAGAGCAAGGCTAAGAAGTTTAACGCTGAGAGCGCTGTCAAGGTTAAATTTTCAGATGTTGCTGGTCTTGAGGAGGCCAAGACCGAGATTATGGAGTTTGTAAGTTTCCTGAAGCAGCCCGAGAAGTTCGAGAAGCTAGGGGCCAAGATTCCTCGAGGTGCTATCCTGGCTGGTCCTCCTGGTACAGGTAAGACATTGCTTGCCAAGGCCACGGCGGGCGAGTCTGGAGTCCCCTTCTTCAGCGTCAGCGGTTCCGAATTCGTCGAGATGTTTGTGGGTGTCGGCCCCTCTCGTGTGCGAGACTTGTTCGCCGAAGGTCGTAAGAACGCGCCTTGCATCATCTTTATTGATGAGATCGACGCAATTGGTCGGGCTCGTCAGGAGAGTGGTCGAGGCTTTGGTGGCAACGATGAGCGAGAAGCAACCCTTAACCAGATCCTTACCGAGATGGACGGTTTCAACACCCGTGAACAGGTCGTTGTTCTTGCTGGTACCAACCGAGCAGACATGCTCGACAAGGCTTTGATGCGACCTGGACGGTTCGATCGACACATCTTCATCGACCGACCTACGATGAAGGGTCGCCAAGAAATCTTCAAGGTGTACCTCAAGAAGATTGTGACCAACGAGGACCACGAGCATCTGGTTGGTCGTCTCGCAACCCTCACACCTGGCTTCTCCGGTGCCGACATTGCCAACGTCGTTAATGAGGCTGCTCTTATTGGTGTGTTACCTGCTTACAGTCTGGTTATGTCTCGTACAACTTTACTAACATGAATCAGCTGCCCGAGGCAATGCCGACGAAGTCAAGATGGAGCATTTCGAGCGGGCCATCGAGCGAGTGATTGGCGGTTTGGAGCGCAAGTCCCTGGTACTCAAGCCTGAGGAGAAGAAGACTGTTGCATACCACGAGGCCGGCCACGCTATCTGCGGATGGTTCTTGGAGCACGCGGACCCCTTGCTCAAGGTCTCTATCATTCCTCGTGGCCAGGGCGCTCTGGGCTATGCTCAGTATCTGCCCCAAGACGCCTACCTCATGAACACCAATCAGCTGATGGACCGAATGGCCATGACGATGGGTGGACGTGTTTCTGAGGAGCTACACTTCCCCACTGTGACAACAGGTGCTAGTGATGACTTCAAGAAGGTTTCTCAGATGGCGCGGAACATGGTGACCCAATGGGGTATGTCTGAGAAGGTGGGCCCTGTGCACTTTGAGAACGACCCGAACCGGATGCAAAAGCCGTTTGCCGAATCAACGGCCCAGCAGATTGACCTGGAGGTGTCACGGATTGTGGAGGAGGCTTACAAGCGCTGCCGTGATCTTCTGACGGAAAAGAAGACTGAGGTTGGGTTGATTGCGCAGGAACTGCTTAAGAAGGAAGTCCTGGTGCGAGACGATATGGTTCGCATCTTGGGCAAGCGACCATTCGGTGATAACGAGGACTTTGAGAAGTACTTTGGTGGTGGCAAGGAAGAGAGCACGCCTCCGCCATTCCCCGGAGAGACGGATACGCCCAAGGATCCTCCAGCCCCAGCCCCTGCTTTCAAGAAGCTCGAGTAAAGTCAAACTGGCTTGTTACCCGTGTACATAAATGACAGGGTTGATGCAGCAAGATCAGCGAGCATGCCTCACTCTGACTGCTGCGCCGACTAGACAGGAGAAGGAATACGGAAACCTTGAGGCAGAGCGAAGATTGGCTGTAGCAGCAAGACGAGATCCACGATGAAGGAAGGATTGAAGCCGGGCTAAGGCTCAGGGATTGGAGCCAAGACCTTGGTGACAGAACAGTACGACAAGCCGTGGAGGAAGACGGACTCGACGCGGTCATGACAGGCGCAACAGCGGCACTCAACTCTACCCAAAACTTGAACAATCCATTTGGATGTTTTAATGCATTTTCAGTCAAACTGTCACACGACATCACATCGCATCATCGTTATCATCATCATGTTAGGGGCCTTTTGGGGGGGTGGGGGGTTTTGTTTTCTTCAAGGCCACCTTCAACTGTGTAACTTT